>CALNHX010011372.1:0-32646 GCA_940337035.1 Agriotes lineatus
TCACCAAAGGTCACCAAAGGTCACCAAAGGTCACCCCAAAGGTCACCAAAGGTCATCCCAAAGGTCACCAAAGGTTACCAAAGGTCACCCCAAAGGTCACCAAAGGTCACCCAAGGTCACCAAGGTCACCAAAGGTCACCAAAGGTCACCCCAAAGGTCACCAAAGATCACCAAAGGTCACCAAAGGTCACCAAAGGTCACCCCAAAGGTCACCAAAGGTCACCAAAGGTCACCAAAGGTCACCCCAAGGGTCACTAAAGGTCACCCCAAAGGTCACCAAAGGTCACCAAAGGTCACCAAAGGTCACCAAAGGTCACCCCAAAGGTCACCAAAGGTCATCCCAAAGGTCACCAAAGGTTACCAAAGGTCACCCCAAAGGTCACCAAAGGTCACCCAAAGGTCACCAAAGGTCCACCAAAGGTCACCAAAGGTCACCCAAAGGTCACCAAAGGTCACAAAGGTCACCAAAGGTCACCAAAGGTCACCCCAAAGGTCACCAAAGGTCACCCCAAAGGTCACCAAAGGTCACCAAAGGTCACCAAAGGTCACCCCAAAGGTCACCAAAGGTTCCAAAGGTCACCAAAGGTCACCAAAGGTCACCCCAAAGGTCACCAAAGGTCACCAAAGGTCACCAAAGGTCACCAAAGGTCACCCCAAAGGTCACCAAAGGTCACCCCAAAGGTCACCAAAGGTCACCAAAGGTCACCAAAGGTCACCAAAGGTCACCAAAGGTCACCCAAAGGTCACCAAAGGTCACCCCAAAGGTCACCCAAAGGTCACCAAGGTCACCCCAAAGGTCACCAAAGGTCACCAAAGGTCATCCCAAAGGTCACCAAAGGTCTACCAAAGGTCACCAAAGGTACCCCAAAGGTCACCCAAAGGTCACCTAAAGGTCACCCCAAAGGTCACCAAAGGTCACCAAGGTCCCAAAGGTCACCAAGTCACCAAGGTACCAAAGGTCACCCAAAGGTCACCAAAGGTCACCCCAAAGGTCCCCAAAGGTCACCCAAAGGTCACCAAAGGTCACCAAAGGTCACCAAGGTCACCCAAAGGTCACCAAAGGTCACCAAAGGATCAAAGTCACCAAAGGTCACAAGTCACCCAAGGTCACCAAAGGTCACCCAAAGGTCACCAAAGGTCACCAAAGGTCACCAAAGGTCACCCCAAAGGTCACCAAAGGTCACCCAAAGGTCACCAAAGGTCACCAAAGGTCACCAAAGGTCACCAAAGGTCACCAAAGGTCAGCCCAAAGGTCACAGTCAAAAGGTCACCAAAGGTCACCAAAGGTCACCAAAGGTCACCAAAGGTCACCAAAGGTCACCAAAGGTCACCAAAGGTCACCCCAAGGTCACCAAAGGTCCAAGTCACCAAAGGTCACCAAAGGTCACCCCAAAGGTCACCAAAAGGTCACCAAAGGTCACCAAAGGTCACCCAAAGGTCACAAAGGTCACCCCAAAGGTCACCAAAGGTCACCAAAGGTCACCAAAGGTCACCCCAAAGGTCACCAAAGGTCACCCCAAAGGTCACCAAAGGTCACCAAAGGTCAACACCCAAAGGTCACCAAAGGTCAATCCAAGGTCACCAAAAGGTCACCAAAGGTCACCCCAAAGGTCACCAAAGGTCATCCAAAGGTCACCAAAGGTTACCAAAGGTCACCCCAAAGGTCACCAAAGGTCACCCAAAGGTCACCAAAGGTCACCAAAGGTCACCAAAGGTCACCCCAAAGGTCACCAAAGGTCACCAAAAGTCACCAAAGGTCACCAAAGGTCACCCCAAAGGTCACCAAAGGTCACCAAAGGTCACCAATGGTCACCCCAAAGGTCACTAAAGGTCACCCCAAAGGTCACCAAAGGTCACCAAAGGTCACCAAAGGTCACCCCAAAGGTCACCAAAGGTCATCCAAAGGTCACCAAAGGTTACCAAAGGTCACCCCAAAGGTCACCAAAGGTCACCCCAAAGGTCACCAAAGGTCACCAAAGGTCACCAAAGGTCACCCAAAGGTCACCAAAGGTCACCAAAGGTCACCAAAGGTCACCAAAGGTCACCCCAAAGGTCACCAAAGGTCACCAAGGTCACCAAAGGTCACCAAAGGTCACCAAAGGTCACCAAAGGTCACCAAAGGTCACCCAAAGGTCACCAAAGGTCACCCAAAGGTCACCAAAGGTCATCCAAAGGTCACCAAAGGTTACCAAGGTCACCCAAAGGTCACCAAAGGTCACCCCAAAGGTCACCAAAGGTCACCAAAGGTCACCAAAGGTCACCCAAAGGTCACCAAAGGTCACCAAGGTCACCAAAGGTCACCAAAGGTCACCCCAAAGGTCACCAAAGGTCACCCCAAAGGTCACCAAAGGTCACCAAAGGTCACCAAAGGTCACCAAAGGTCACCCAAAGGTCACCAAAGGTCACCCAAAGGTCACCAAAGGTCACCAAAGGTCACCAAAGGTCACCCCAAAGGTCACCAAAGGTCACCCCAAAGGTCACCAAAGGTCACCAAAGGTCACCAAAGGTCACCAAAGGTCACCCCAAAGGTCACCAAAGGTCACCAAGGTCACCAAAGGTTACCAAAGGTCACCCAAAGGTCACCAAAGGTCACCCCAAAGTCAGGTCACCAAAGGTCACCCAAAGGACCCAAAGGTCACCCCAAAGGTCACCAAAGGTCACCAAAGGTCACCAAAGGTCACCCCAAAGGTCACTAAAGGTCACCCCAAAGGTCACCAAAGGTCACCAAAGGTCACCAAAGGTCACCCAAAGGTCACCAAAGGTCACCCCAAAGGTCACCAAAGGTCATCCCAAAGGTCACCAAAGGTCCAAAGGTCACCCCAAAGGTCACCAAAGGTCACCCAAAGGTCACCAAAGGTCACCAAAGGTCACCAAAGGTCACCCCAAAGGTCACCAAAGGTCACCAAAGGTCACCAAAGGTCACCAAAGGTCACCCAAAGGTCACCAAAGGTCACCAAAGGTCACCAAAGGTCACCCCAAAGGTCACCTAAAGGTCACCCCAAAGGTCACCAAAGGTCACCAAAGGTCACCAAAGGTCACCAAAGGTCACCCCAAAGGTCACCAAAGGTCATCCCAAAGGTCACCAAAGGTCACCAAAGGTCACCCCAAAGGTCACCAAAGGTCACCCCAAAGGTCACCAAAGGTCACCAAAGGTCACCAAAGGTCACCCCAAAGGTCACCAAAGGTCACCAAAGGTCACCAAAGGTCACCAAAGGTCACCCCAAAGGTCACCAAAGGTCACCAAAGGTCACCAAAGGTCACCCAAAGGTCACCATAGGTCACCCCAAAGGTCACCAAAGGTCACCAAAGGTCACCAAAGGTCACCCCAAAGGTCACCAAAGGTCATCCCAAAGGTCACCAAAGGTTACCAAAGGTCACCCAAAGGTCACCAAAGGTCACCCAAAGGTCACCAAAGGTCACCAAAGGTCACCAAAGGTCACCCCAAAGGTCACCAAAGGCCACCAAAGGTCACCAAAGGTCACAAAGGTCACCCCAAAGGTCACCAAAGGTCACCCCAAAGGTCACCAAAGGTCACCAAAGGTCACCAAAGGTCACCAAGGTCACCAAAGGTCACCCCAAAGGTCACCAAAGGTCACCCCAAAGGTCACCCCAAAGGTCACCAAAGGTTACCAAAGGTCACCAAAGGTCACCAAAGGTCACCCAAAGGTCACCAAAGGTCACCAAAGGTCACCAAAGGTCACCAAAGGTCACCCCAAAGTCACCAAGGTCACCCCAAAGGTTACCAAAGGTCACCAAAGGTCACCAAGGTCACCAAAGGTCACCAAAGGTCACCCCAAAGGTCACCAAAGGTCACCCAAAGGTCACCCAAAGGTCACCAAAGGTCACCCCAAAGGTCACCAAAGGTCACCAAAGGTCATCCAAAGGTCACCAAAGGTTACCAAAGGTCACCCAAAGGTCACCAAAGGTCACCCCAAAGGTCACCAAAGGTCACCCCAAAGGTCACCAAAGGTCACCCAAAGGTCACCAAAGGTCACCAAAGGTCACCAAAGGTCACCCAAAGGTCACCAAAGGTCACCAAAGGTCACCAAAGGTCACCAAAGGTCACCCCAAAGGTCACCAAAGGTCACCCCAAAGGTCACCAAAGGTCACCAAAGGTCACCAAAGGTCACCAAAGGTCACCCAAAGGTCACCAAAGGTCACCCCAAAGATCACCAAAGTCACCAAAGGTCACAAAGGTCACCCCAAAGGTCACTAAAGGTCACCCCAAAGGTCACCAAAGGTCACCAAAGGTCACCAAAGGTCACCAAAGGTCACCCCAAAGGTAACCAAAGGTCATCCCAAAGGTCACCAAAGGTTACCAAAGGTCACCCCAAAGGTCACCAAAGGTCACCCCAAAGGTCACCAAGGTCACCAAAGGTCACCAAAGGTCACCCCAAAGGTCACCAAAGGTCACCCCAAAGGTCACCAAAGGTCACCAAAGGTCACCAAAGGTTACCCCAAAGGTCACTAAAGGTCACCCCAAAGGTCACCAAAGGTCACCAAAGGTCACCAAAGGTCACCAAAGGTCACCCCAAAGGTCACCAAAGGTCATCCCAAAGGTCACCAAAGGTTACCAGAGGTCACCCCAAAGGTCACCAAAGGTCACCCCAAAGGTCACCAAAGGTCACCAAAGGTCACCAAAGGTCACCCCAAAGGTCACCAAAGGTCACCAAAGGTCACCAAAGGTCACCAAAGGTCACCCCAAAGGTCACCAAAGGTCACCAAAGGTCACCAAAGGTCACCCCAAAGGTCACTAAAGGTCACCCCAAAGGTCACCAAAGGTCACCAAAGGTCACCAAAGGTCACAAAAGGTCACCCCAAAGGTCACCAAAGGTCATCCAAAGGTCACCAAAGGTTACCAAAGGTCACCCCAAAGGTCACCAAAGGTCACCCCAAAGGTCACCAAAGGTCACCAAAGGTCACCAAAGGTCACCCCAAAGGTCACCAAAGGTCACCAAAGGTCACCAAAGGTCACCAAAGGTCACCCCAAAGGTCACCAAAGGTCACCAAAGGTCACCAAAGGTCACCCCAAAGGTCACTAAAGGTCACCCCAAAGGTCACCAAAGGTCACCAAAGGTCACCAAAGGTCACCAAAGGTCACCCCAAAGGTCACCAAAGGTCATCCCAAAGGTCACCAAAGGTTACCAAAGGTCACCCCAAGGTCACCAAAGGTCACCCCAAAGGTCACCAAAGGTCACCAAAGGTCACCAAAGGTCACCCCAAAGGTCACCAAGGTCACCAAAGGTCACCAAAGGTCACCAAAGGTCACCCCAAAGGTCACCAAAGGTCACCCCAAAGGTCACCAAAGGTCACCAAAGGTCACCAAAGGTCACCAAAGGTCACCAAAGGTCACCCCAAAGGTCACCAAAGGTCACCCCAAAGGTCACCCCAAAGGTCACCAAAGGTTACCAAAGGTCACCAAAGGTCACCAAAGGTCACCCCAAAGGTCACCAAAGGTCACCAAAGGTCACCAAAGGTCACCAAAGGTCACCCCAAAGGTCACCAAAGGTCACCCCAAAGGTCACCAAAGGTCACCAAAGATCACCAAGGTCACCAAAGGTCACCAAAGGTCACCCCAAAGGTCACCAAAGGTCACCCCAAAGGTCACCCCAAAGGTCACCAAAGGTCACCCCAAAGGTCACCAAAGGTCACCAAAGGTCATCCCAAAGTCACCAAAGGTTACCAAGGTCACCCCAAAGGTCACCAAAGGTCACCCCAAAGGTCACCAAGGTCACCCCAAAGGTCACCAAAGGTCACCAAAGGTCACCAAAGGTCACCCCAAAGGTCACCAAAAGTCACCAAAGGTAACCAAAGGTCACCAAAGGTCACCAAAGGTCACCCCAAAGGTCACCAAAGGTCACCCCAAAGGTCACCAAAGGTCATCCCAAAGGTCACCAAAGGTTACCAAAGGTCACCCCAAAGGTCACCAAAGGTCACCCCAAAGGTCACCAAAGGTCACCAAAGGTCACCAAAGGTCACCCCAAAGGTCACCAAAGGTCACCAAAGGTCACCCCAAAGGTCACTAAAGGTCACCCCAAAGGTCACCAAAGGTCACCAAAGGTCACCAAAGGTCACCAAAGGTCACCAAAGGTCACCCCAAAGGTCACCAAAGGTCACCCCAAAGGTCACCAAAGGTCACCAAAGGTCACCAAAGGTCACCCCAAAGGTCACTAAAGGTCACCCCAAAGGTCACCAAAGGTCACCAAAGGTCACCAAAGGTCACCAAAGGTCACCCCAAAGGTCACCAAAGGTCATCCCAAAGGTCACCAAAGGTTACCAAAGGTCACCCCAAAGGTCACCAAAGGTCACCCCAAAGGTCACCAAAGGTCACCAAAGGTCACCAAAGGTCACCCAAAGGTCACCAAAGGTCACCAAAGGTCACCAAAGGTCACCAAAGGTCACCCCAAAGGTCACCAAAGGTCACCCCAAAGGTCACCAAAGGTCACCAAAGGTCACCAAAGGTCACCCCAAAGGTCACCAAAGGTCACCCCAAAGGTCACCAAAGGTCACCAAAGGTCACCAAAGGTCACCCCAAAGGTCACTAAAGGTCACCCAAAGGTCACCAAAGGTCACCAAAGGTCACCCCAAAGGTCACCAAAGGTCACCCCAAAGGTCACCAAAGGTCACCAAAGGTCACCAAGGTCACCCCAAAGGTCACCAAAGGTCACCAAAGTCACCCCAAAGGTCACTAAAGGTCACCCCAAAGGTCACCAAAGGTCACCAAAGGTCACCAAAGGTCACCAAAGGTCACCCCAAAGGTCACCAAAGGTCACCCAAAAGTCACCAAAGGTTACCAAAGGTCACCAAAGGTCACCAAAGGTCACCAAAGGTCACCCAAAGGTCACTAAAGGTCACCCCAAAGGTCACCAAGGTCACCAAAGGTCAACAAAGGTCACCAAGGTCACCCCAAAGGTCACCAAAGGTCATCCCAAAGGTCACCAAAGGTTACCAAAGGTCACCCCAAAGGTCACCAAAGGTCACCCAAAGGTCACCAAAGGTCACCAAAGGTCACCAAAGGTCACCCCAAAGGTCACCAAAGGTCACCCAAAGGTCACCAAAGGTCACCAAAGGTCACCCCAAAGGTCACTAAAGGTCACCCCAAAGGTCACCAAAGGTCACCAAAGGTCACCAAAGGTCACCAAAGGTCACCCCAAAGGTCACCAAAGGTCATCCCAAAGGTCACCAAGGTTACCAAAGGTCACCCCAAAGGTCACCAAAGGTCACCCCAAAGGTCACCAAAGGTCACCAAAGGTCACCAAAGGTCACCCCAAAGGTCACCAAAGATCACCAAAGGTCACCAAAGGTCACCAAAGGTCACCCCAAAGGTCACCAAAGGTCACCAAAGGTCACCAAAGTCACCCCAAGGGTCACTAAAGGTCACCCCAAAGGTCACCAAAGGTCACCAAAGGTCACCAAAGGTCACCAAAGGTCACCCCAAAGGTCACCAAAGGTCATCCCAAAGGTCACCAAAGGTTACCAAAGGTCACCCCAAAGGTCACCAAAGGTCACCCCAAAGGTCACCAAAGGTCACCAAAGGTCACCAAAGGTCACCCAAAGGTCACCAAAGGTCACCAAAGGTCACCAAAGGTCACCAAAGGTCACCCCAAAGGTCACAAAGGTCACCCAAAGGTCACCAAAGGTCACCAAAGGTCACCAAAGGTCACCCCAAAGGTCACCAAAGGTTACCAAAGGTCACCAAAGGTCACCAAAGGTCACCCCAAAGGTCACCAAAGGTCACCAAAGGTCACCAAAGGTCACCAAAGGTCACCCAAGGTCACCAAAGGTCACCCCAAAGGTCACCAAAGGTCACCAAAGGTCACCAAAGGTCACCAAAGGTCACCAAAGGTCACCCCAAAGGTCACCAAAGGTCACCCCAAAGGTCACCCCAAAGGTCACCAAAGGTCACCCAAAGGTCACCAAAGGTCACCAAAGGTCATCCCAAAGGTCACCAAAGGTTACCAAAGGTCACCCCAAAGGTCACCCCAAAGGTCACCAAAGGTCACCCCAAAGGTCACCAAAGGTCACCAAAGGTCATCCCAAAGGTCACCAAAGGTTAACCAAGGTCACCCCAAAGGTCACCAAAGGTCACCCAAAGGTCACCAAAGGTCACCCCAAAGGTCACCAAAGGTCACCAAAGGTCACCAAAGGTCACCCCAAAGGTCACCAAAAGTCACCAAAGGTAACCAAAGGTCACCAAAGGTCACCAAAGGTCACCCCAAAGGTCACCAAAGGTCACCCCAAAGGTCACCAAAGGTCACCAAAGGTCACCAAAGGTCACCCAAAGGTCACCAAAGGTCACCAAAGGTCACCAAAGGTCACCAAAGGTCACCCCAAAGGTCACCAAAGGTCACCCCAAAGGTCACCAAAGGTCACCAAAGGTCACCAAAGGTCACCAAAGGTCACCCAAAGGTCACCAAAGGTCACCCCAAAGGTCACCAAAGGTCACCAAAGGTAACCAAAGGTCACCCCAAAGGTCACTAAAGGTCACCCCAAAGGTCACCAAAGGTCACCAAGGTCACCAAAGGTCACCAAAGGTCACCCAAAGGTCACCAAAGGTCATCCCAAAGGTCACCAAAGGTTACCAAAGGTCACCCCAAAGGTCACCAAAGGTCACCCAAAGGTCACCAAAGGTCACCAAAGGTCACCAAAGGTCACCCCAAAGGTCACCAAAGGTCACCCAAAGGTCACCAAAGGTCACCAAAGGTCACCAAAGGTCACCCCAAAGGTCACTAAAGGTCACCCCAAAGGTCACCAAAGGTCACCAAAGGTCACCAAAGGTCACCCCAAAGGTCACCAAAGGTCATCCCAAAGGTCACCAAAGGTTACCAAAGGTCACCCCAAAGGTCACCAAAGGTCACCCCAAAGGTCACCAAAGGTCACCAAAGGTCACCAAAGGTCACCCCAAAGGTCACCAAAGGTCACCAAAAGTCACCAAAGGTCACCAAAGGTCACCCCAAAGGTCACCAAAGGTCACCAAAGGTCACAATGTCACCCAAAGGTCACTAAAGGTCACCCAAAGGTCACCAAAGGTCACCAAAGGTCACCAAAGGTCACCCCAAAGGTCACCAAAGGTCATCCCAAAGGTCACCAAAGGTTACCAAAGGTCACCCCAAAGGTCACCAAAGGTCACCCCAAAGGTCACCAAAGGTCACCAAAGGTCACCAAAGGTCACCCCAAAGGTCACCAAAGGTCACCAAAGGTCACCAAAGGTCACCAAGGTCACCAAAGGTCACCAAAGGTCACCAAAGGTCACCCCAAAGGTCACCAAAGGTCACCCCAAAGGTCACCAAAGGTCACCAAAGGTCACCAAAGGTCAGCAAAGGTCACCAAAGGTCACCCCAAAGGTCACCAAAGGTCACCCCAAAGGTCACCCCAAAGGTCACCAAAGGTTACCAAAGGTCACCAAAGGTCACCAAAGGTCACCCCAAAGGTCACCAAAGGTCACCAAAGGTCACCAAAGGTCACCAAAGGTCACCCCAAAGGTCACCAAAGGTCACCCCAAAGGTCACCAAAGGTCACCAAAGGTCACCAAAGGTCACCAAAGGTCACCAAAGGTCACCCCAAAGGTCACCAAAGGTCACCCCAAAGGTCACCCCAAAGGTCACCAAAGGTCACCCCAAAGGTCACCAAAGGTCACCAAAGGTCATCCCAAAGGTCACCAAAGGTTACCAAAGGTCACCCCAAAGGTCACCAAAGGTCACCCCAAAGGTCACCAAAGGTCACCCCAAAGGTCACCAAAGGTCACCCCAAAGGTCACCAAAGGTCACCAAAGGTCACCAAAGGTCACCCCAAAGGTCACCAAAGGTCACCAAAGGTCACCAAAGGTCACCAAAGGTCACCCCAAAGGTCACCAAAGGTCACCCAAAGGTCACCAAAGGTCACCAAAGGTCACCAAAGGTCACCAAAGGTCACCCCAAAGGTCACCAAAGGTCACCCCAAAGATCACCAAAGGTCACCAAAGGTCACCAAAGGTCACCAAAGGTCACCCCAAAGGTCACCAAAGGTCATCCCAAAGGTCACCAAAGGTTACCAAAGGTCACCCAAAGGTCACCAAAGGTCACCCCAAAGGTCACCAAAGGTCACCAAAGGTCACCAAAGGTCACCCCAAAGGTCACCAAAGGTCACCCCAAAGGTCACCAAAGGTCACCAAAGGTCACCAAAGGTCACCCCAAAGGTCACTAAAGGTCACCCCAAAGGTCACCAAAGGTCACCAAAGGTCACCAAAGGTCACCAAAGGTCACCCCAAAGGTCACCAAAGGTCATCCCAAAGGTCACCAAAGGTTACCAGAGGTCACCCCAAAGGTCACCAAAGGTCACCCCAAAGGTCACCAAAGGTCACCAAAGGTCACCAAAGGTCACCCCAAAGGTCACCAAAGGTCACCAAAGGTCACCAAAGGTCACCAAAGGTCACCCCAAAGGTCACCAAAGGTCACCAAAGGTCACCAAAGGTCACCCCAAAGGTCACTAAAGGTCACCCCAAAGGTCACCAAAGGTCACCAAAGGTCACCAAAGGTCACAAAAGGTCACCCCAAAGGTCACCAAAGGTCATCCCAAAGGTCACCAAAGGTTACCAAAGGTCACCCCAAAGGTCACCAAAGGTCACCCCAAAGGTCACCAAAGGTCACCAAAGGTCACCAAAGGTCACCCCAAAGGTCACCAAAGGTCACCAAAGGTCACCAAAGGTCACCAAAGGTCACCCCAAAGGTCACCAAAGGTCACCAAAGGTCACCAAAGGTCACCCCAAAGGTCACTAAAGGTCACCCCAAAGGTCACCAAAGGTCACCAAAGGTCACCAAAGGTCACCAAAGGTCACCAAGGCAGGTCACCAAAGGTCATCCCAAAGGTCACCAAAGGTTACCAAAGGTCACCCCAAAGGTCACCAAAGGTCACCCCAAAGGTCACCAAAGGTCACCAAAGGTCACCAAAGGTCACCCCAAAGGTCACCAAAGGTCACCAAAGGTCACCAAAGGTCACCAAAGGTCACCCCAAAGGTCACCAAAGGTCACCCCAAAGGTCACCAAAGGTCACCAAAGGTCACCAAAGGTCACCAAAGGTCACCAAAGGTCACCCCAAAGGTCACCAAAGGTCACCCCAAAGGTCACCCCAAAGGTCACCAAAGGTTACCAAAGGTCACCAAAGGTCACCAAAGGTCACCCCAAAGGTCACCAAAGGTCACCAAAGGTCACCAAAGGTCACCAAAGGTCACCCCAAAGGTCACCAACCCCAAAGGTCACCAAAGGTCACCCCAAAGGTCACCAAAGGTCACCAAAGATCACCAAAGGTCACCAAAGGTCACCAAAGGTCACCCCAAAGGTCACCAAAGGTCACCCCAAAGGTCACCCCAAAGGTCACCAAAGGTCACCCCAAAGGTCACCAAAGGTCACCAAAGGTCATCCCAAAGGTCACCAAAGGTTACCAAAGGTCACCCCAAAGGTCACCAAAGGTCACCCCAAAGGTCACCAAAGGTCACCCCAAAGGTCACCAAAGGTCACCAAAGGTCACCAAAGGTCACCCCAAAGGTCACCAAAAGTCACCAAAGGTAACCAAAGGTCACCAAAGGTCACCAAAGGTCACCCCAAAGGTCACCAAAGGTCACCCCAAAGGTCACCAAAGGTCATCCCAAAGGTCACCAAAGGTTACCAAAGGTCACCCCAAAGGTCACCAAAGGTCACCCCAAAGGTCACCAAAGGTCACCAAAGGTCACCAAAGGTCACCCCAAAGGTCACCAAAGGTCACCAAAGGTCACCCCAAAGGTCACTAAAGGTCACCCCAAAGGTCACCAAAGGTCACCAAAGGTCACCAAAGGTCACCAAAGGTCACCAAAGGTCACCCCAAAGGTCACCAAAGGTCACCCCAAAGGTCACCAAAGGTCACCAAAGGTCACCAAAGGTCACCCCAAAGGTCACTAAAGGTCACCCCAAAGGTCACCAAAGGTCACCAAAGGTCACCAAACGTCACCAAAGGTCACCCCAAAGGTCACCAAAGGTCATCCCAAAGGTCACCAAAGGTTACCAAAGGTCACCCCAAAGGTCACCAAAGGTCACCCCAAAGGTCACCAAAGGTCACCAAAGGTCACCAAAGGTCACCCCAAAGGTCACCAAAGGTCACCAAAGGTCACCAAAGGTCACCAAAGGTCACCCCAAAGGTCACCAAAGGTCACCCCAAAGGTCACCAAAGGTCACCAAAGGTCACCAAAGGTCACCCCAAAGGTCACCAAAGGTCACCCCAAAGGTCACCAAAGGTCACCAAAGGTCACCAAAGGTCACCCCAAAGGTCACTAAAGGTCACCCCAAAGGTCACCAAAGGTCACCAAAGGTCACCAAAGGTCACCAAAGGTCACCCCAAAGGTCACCAAAGGTCATCCCAAAGGTCACCAAAGGTTACCAAAGGTCACCCCAAAGGTCACCAAAGGTCACCCCAAAGGTCACCAAAGGTCACCAAAGGTCACCAAAGGTCACCCCAAAGGTCACCAAAGGTCACCAAAGGTCACCCCAAAGGTCACTAAAGGTCACCCCAAAGGTCACCAAAGGTCACCAAAGGTCACCAAAGGTCACCAAAGGTCACCCCAAAGGTCACCAAAGGTCATCCCAAAGGTCACCAAAGGTTACCAAAGGTCACCAAAGGTCACCAAAGGTCACCAAAGGTCACCCCAAAGGTCACTAAAGGTCACCCCAAAGGTCACCAAAGGTCACCAAAGGTCACCAAAGGTCACCAAAGGTCACCCCAAAGGTCACCAAAGGTCATCCCAAAGGTCACCAAAGGTTACCAAAGGTCACCCCAAAGGTCACCAAAGGTCACCCCAAAGGTCACCAAAGGTCACCAAAGGTAACCAAAGGTCACCCCAAAGGTCACCAAAGGTCACCCCAAAGGTCACCAAAGGTCACCAAAGGTCACCAAAGGTCACCCCAAAGGTCACTAAAGGTCACCCCAAAGGTCACCAAAGGTCACCAAAGGTCACCAAAGGTCACCAAAGGTCACCCCAAAGGTCACCAAAGGTCATCCCAAAGGTCACCAAAGGTTACCAAAGGTCACCCCAAAGGTCACCAAAGGTCACCCCAAAGGTCACCAAAGGTCACCAAAGGTCACCAAAGGTCACCCCAAAGGTCACCAAAGATCACCAAAGGTCACCAAAGGTCACCAAAGGTCACCCCAAAGGTCACCAAAGGTCACCAAAGGTCACCAAAGGTCACCCCAAGGGTCACTAAAGGTCACCCCAAAGGTCACCAAAGGTCACCAAAGGTCACCAAAGGTCACCAAAGGTCACCCCAAAGGTCACCAAAGGTCATCCCAAAGGTCACCAAAGGTTACCAAAGGTCACCCCAAAGGTCACCAAAGGTCACCCCAAAGGTCACCAAAGGTCACCAAAGGTCACCAAAGGTCACCCCAAAGGTCACCAAAGGTCACCAAAGGTCACCAAAGGTCACCAAAGGTCACCCCAAAGGTCACCAAAGGTCACCCCAAAGGTCACCAAAGGTCACCAAAGGTCACCAAAGGTCACCCCAAAGGTCACCAAAGGTCACCCCAAAGGTCACCCCAAAGGTCACCAAAGGTTACCAAAGGTCACCAAAGGTCACCAAAGGTCACCCCAAAGGTCACCAAAGGTCACCAAAGGTCACCAAAGGTCACCAAAGGTCACCCCAAAGGTCACCAAAGGTCACCCCAAAGGTCACCAAAGGTCACCAAAGGTCACCAAAGGTCACCAAAGGTCACCAAAGGTCACCCCAAAGGTCACCAAAGGTCACCCCAAAGGTCACCCCAAAGGTCACCAAAGGTCACCCCAAAGGTCACCAAAGGTCACCAAAGGTTATCCCAAAGGTCACCAAAGGTTACCAAAGGTCACCCCAAAGGTCACCCCAAAGGTCACCAAAGGTCACCCCAAAGGTCACCAAAGGTCACCAAAGGTCATCCCAAAGGTCACCAAAGGTTACCAAAGGTCACCCCAAAGGTCACCAAAGGTCACCCCAAAGGTCACCAAAGGTCACCCCAAAGGTCACCAAAGGTCACCAAAAGTCACCAAAGGTCACCCCAAAGGTCACCAAAAGTCACCAAAGGTAACCAAAGGTCACCAAAGGTCACCAAAGGTCACCCCAAAGGTCACCAAAGGTCACCCCAAAGGTCACCAAAGGTCACCAAAGGTCACCAAAGGTCACCCCAAAGGTCACCAAAGGTCACCAAAGGTCACCAAAGGTCACCAAAGGTCACCCCAAAGGTCACCAAAGGTCACCCCAAAGGTCACCAAAGGTCACCAAAGGTCACCAAAGGTCACCAAAGGTCACCCCAAAGGTCACCAAAGGTCACCCCAAAGGTCACCAAAGGTCACCAAAGGTAACCAAAGGTCACCCCAAAGGTCACTAAAGGTCACCCCAAAGTTCACCAAAGGTCACCAAAGGTCACCAAAGGTCACCCCAAAGGTCACCAAAGGTCACCCCAAAGGTCACCCCAAAGGTCACCAAAGGTCACCCCAAAGGTCACCAAAGGTCACCAAAGGTCATCCCAAAGGTCACCAAAGGTTACCAAAGGTCACCCCAAAGGTCACCCCAAAGGTCACCAAAGGTCACCCCAAAGGTCACCAAAGGTCACCAAAGGTCATCCCAAAGGTCACCAAAGGTTACCAAAGGTCACCCCAAAGGTCACCAAAGGTCACCCCAAAGGTCACCAAAGGTCACCCCAAAGGTCACCAAAGGTCACCAAAGGTCACCAAAGGTCACCCCAAAGGTCACCAAAAGTCACCAAAGGTAACCAAAGGTCACCAAAGGTCACCAAAGGTCACCCCAAAGGTCACCAAAGGTCACCCCAAAGGTCACCAAAGGTCACCAAAGGTCACCAAAGGTCACCCCAAAGGTCACCAAAGGTCACCAAAGGTCACCAAAGGTCACCAAAGGTCACCCCAAAGGTCACCAAAGGTCACCCCAAAGGTCACCAAAGGTCACCAAAGGTCACCAAAGGTCACCAAAGGTCACCCCAAAGGTCACCAAAGGTCACCCCAAAGGTCACCAAAGGTCACCAAAGGTAACCAAAGGTCACCCCAAAGGTCACTAAAGGTCACCCCAAAGGTCACCAAAGGTCACCAAAGGTCACCAAAGGTCACCAAAGGTCACCCCAAAGGTCACCAAAGGTCATCCCAAAGGTCACCAAAGGTTACCAAAGGTCACCCCAAAGGTCACCAAAGGTCACCCCAAAGGTCACCAAAGGTCACCAAAGGTCACCAAAGGTCACCCCAAAGGTCACCAAAGGTCACCCCAAAGGTCACCAAAGGTCACCAAAGGTCACCAAAGGTCACCCCAAAGGTCACTAAAGGTCACCCCAAAGGTCACCAAAGGTCACCAAAGGTCACCAAAGGTCACCCCAAAGGTCACCAAAGGTCATCCCAAAGGTCACCAAAGGTTACCAAAGGTCACCCCAAAGGTCACCAAAGGTCACCCCAAAGGTCACCAAAGGTCACCAAAGGTCACCAAAGGTCACCCCAAAGGTCACCAAAGGTCACCAAAAGTCACCAAAGGTCACCAAAGGTCACCCCAAAGGTCACCAAAGGTCACCAAAGGTCACCAATGGTCACCCCAAAGGTCACTAAAGGTCACCCCAAAGGTCACCAAAGGTCACCAAAGGTCACCAAAGGTCACCCCAAAGGTCACCAAAGGTCATCCCAAAGGTCACCAAAGGTTACCAAAGGTCACCCCAAAGGTCACCAAAGGTCACCCCAAAGGTCACCAAAGGTCACCAAAGGTCACCAAAGGTCACCCCAAAGGTCACCAAAGGTCACCAAAGGTCACCAAAGGTCACCAAAGGTCACCCCAAAGGTCACCAAAGGTCACCCCAAAGGTCACCAAAGGTCACCAAAGGTCACCAAAGGTCAGCAAAGGTCACCAAAGGTCACCCCAAAGGTCACCAAAGGTCACCAAAGGTCATCCCAAAGGTCACCAAAGGTTACCAAAGGTCACCCCAAAGGTCACCAAAGGTCACCCCAAAGGTCACCAAAGGTCACCAAAGGTCACCAAAGGTCACCAAAGGTCACCCCAAAGGTCACCAAAGGTCACCAAAGGTCACCAAAGGTCACCAAAGGTCACCAAAGGTCACCAAAGGTCACCAAAGGTCACCCCAAAGGGTCACTAAAGGTCACCCCAAAGGTCACCAAAGGTCACCAAAGGTCATCCCAAAGGTCACCAAAGGTTACCAAAGGTCACCAAAGGTCACCAAAGGTCACCCCAAAGGTCACCAAAGGTCACCCCAAAGGTCACCAAAGGTCACCCCAAAGGTCACCAAAGGTCACCAAAGGTCACCAAAGGTCACCCCAAAGGTCACCAAAGGTCACCAAAGGTCACCAAAGGTCACCAAAGGTCACCAAAGGTCACCAAAGGTCACCCCAAAGGTCACCAAAGGTCACCCCAAAGGTCACCAAAGGTCACCAAAGGTCACCAAAGGTCACCAAAGGTCACCCCAAAGGTCACCAAAGGTCACCCCAAAGATCACCAAAGGTCACCAAAGGTCACCAAAGGTCACCAAAGGTCACCCCAAAGGTCACCAAAGGTCATCCCAAAGGTCACCAAAGGTTACCAAAGGTCACCCCAAAGGTCACCAAAGGTCACCCCAAAGGTCACCAAAGGTCACCAAAGGTCACCAAAGGTCACCCCAAAGGTCACCAAAGGTCACCCCAAAGGTCACCAAAGGTCACCAAAGGTCACCAAAGGTCACCCCAAAGGTCACTAAAGGTCACCCCAAAGGTCACCAAAGGTCACCAAAGGTCACCAAAGGTCACCAAAGGTCACCCCAAAGGTCACCAAAGGTCATCCCAAAGGTCACCAAAGGTTACCAGAGGTCACCCCAAAGGTCACCAAAGGTCACCCCAAAGGTCACCAAAGGTCACCAAAGGTCACCAAAGGTCACCCCAAAGGTCACCAAAGGTCACCAAAGGTCACCAAAGGTCACCAAAGGTCACCCCAAAGGTCACCAAAGGTCACCAAAGGTCACCAAAGGTCACCCCAAAGGTCACTAAAGGTCACCCCAAAGGTCACCAAAGGTCACCAAAGGTCACCAAAGGTCACAAAAGGTCACCCCAAAGGTCACCAAAGGTCATCCCAAAGGTCACCAAAGGTTACCAAAGGTCACCCCAAAGGTCACCAAAGGTCACCCCAAAGGTCACCAAAGGTCACCAAAGGTCACCAAAGGTCACCCCAAAGGTCACCAAAGGTCACCAAAGGTCACCAAAGGTCACCAAAGGTCACCCCAAAGGTCACCAAAGGTCACCAAAGGTCACCAAAGGTCACCCCAAAGGTCACTAAAGGTCACCCCAAAGGTCACCAAAGGTCACCAAAGGTCACCAAAGGTCACCAAAGGTCACCCCAAAGGTCACCAAAGGTCATCCCAAAGGTCACCAAAGGTTACCAAAGGTCACCCCAAAGGTCACCAAAGGTCACCCCAAAGGTCACCAAAGGTCACCAAAGGTCACCAAAGGTCACCCCAAAGGTCACCAAAGGTCACCAAAGGTCACCAAAGGTCACCAAAGGTCACCCCAAAGGTCACCAAAGGTCACCCCAAAGGTCACCAAAGGTCACCAAAGGTCACCAAAGGTCACCAAAGGTCACCAAAGGTCACCCCAAAGGTCACCAAAGGTCACCCCAAAGGTCACCCCAAAGGTCACCAAAGGTTACCAAAGGTCACCAAAGGTCACCAAAGGTCACCCCAAAGGTCACCAAAGGTCACCAAAGGTCACCAAAGGTCACCAAAGGTCACCCCAAAGGTCACCAAAGGTCACCCCAAAGGTCACCAAAGGTCACCAAAGATCACCAAAGGTCACCAAAGGTCACCAAAGGTCACCCCAAAGGTCACCAAAGGTCACCCCAAAGGTCACCCCAAAGGTCACCAAAGGTCACCCCAAAGGTCACCAAAGGTCACCAAAGGTCATCCCAAAGGTCACCAAAGGTTACCAAAGGTCACCCCAAAGGTCACCAAAGGTCACCCCAAAGGTCACCAAAGGTCACCCCAAAGGTCACCAAAGGTCACCAAAGGTCACCAAAGGTCACCCCAAAGGTCACCAAAAGTCACCAAAGGTAACCAAAGGTCACCAAAGGTCACCAAAGGTCACCCCAAAGGTCACCAAAGGTCACCCCAAAGGTCACCAAAGGTCATCCCAAAGGTCACCAAAGGTTACCAAAGGTCACCCCAAAGGTCACCAAAGGTCACCCCAAAGGTCACCAAAGGTCACCAAAGGTCACCAAAGGTCACCCCAAAGGTCACCAAAGGTCACCAAAGGTCACCCCAAAGGTCACTAAAGGTCACCCCAAAGGTCACCAAAGGTCACCAAAGGTCACCAAAGGTCACCAAAGGTCACCAAAGGTCACCCCAAAGGTCACCAAAGGTCACCCCAAAGGTCACCAAAGGTCACCAAAGGTCACCAAAGGTCACCCCAAAGGTCACTAAAGGTCACCCCAAAGGTCACCAAAGGTCACCAAAGGTCACCAAACGTCACCAAAGGTCACCCCAAAGGTCACCAAAGGTCATCCCAAAGGTCACCAAAGGTTACCAAAGGTCACCCCAAAGGTCACCAAAGGTCACCCCAAAGGTCACCAAAGGTCACCAAAGGTCACCAAAGGTCACCCCAAAGGTCACCAAAGGTCACCAAAGGTCACCAAAGGTCACCAAAGGTCACCCCAAAGGTCACCAAAGGTCACCCCAAAGGTCACCAAAGGTCACCAAAGGTCACCAAAGGTCACCCCAAAGGTCACCAAAGGTCACCCCAAAGGTCACCAAAGGTCACCAAAGGTCACCAAAGGTCACCCCAAAGGTCACTAAAGGTCACCCCAAAGGTCACCAAAGGTCACCAAAGGTCACCAAAGGTCACCAAAGGTCACCCCAAAGGTCACCAAAGGTCATCCCAAAGGTCACCAAAGGTTACCAAAGGTCACCCCAAAGGTCACCAAAGGTCACCCCAAAGGTCACCAAAGGTCACCAAAGGTCACCAAAGGTCACCCCAAAGGTCACCAAAGGTCACCAAAGGTCACCCCAAAGGTCACTAAAGGTCACCCCAAAGGTCACCAAAGGTCACCAAAGGTCACCAAAGGTCACCAAAGGTCACCCCAAAGGTCACCAAAGGTCATCCCAAAGGTCACCAAAGGTTACCAAAGGTCACCAAAGGTCACCAAAGGTCACCAAAGGTCACCCCAAAGGTCACTAAAGGTCACCCCAAAGGTCACCAAAGGTCACCAAAGGTCACCAAAGGTCACCCAAGGTCACCCCAAAGGTCACCAAAGGTCATCCCAAAGGTCACCAAAGGTTACCAAAGGTCACCCCAAAGGTCACCAAAGGTCACCCCAAAGGTCACCAAAGGTCACCAAAGGTCACCAAAGGTCACCCCAAAGGTCACCAAAGGTCACCCCAAAGGTCACCAAAGGTCACCAAAGGTCACCAAAGGTCACCCCAAAGGTCACTAAAGGTCACCCCAAAGGTCACCAAAGGTCACCAAAGGTCACCAAAGGTCACCAAAGGTCACCCCAAAGGTCACCAAAGGTCATCCCAAAGGTCACCAAAGGTTACCAAAGGTCACCCCAAAGGTCACCAAAGGTCACCCCAAAGGTCACCAAAGGTCACCAAAGGTCACCAAAGGTCACCCCAAAGGTCACCAAAGATCACCAAAGGTCACCAAAGGTCACCAAAGGTCACCCCAAAGGTCACCAAAGGTCACCAAAGGTCACCAAAGGTCACCCCAAGGGTCACTAAAGGTCACCCCAAAGGTCACCAAAGGTCACCAAAGGTCACCAAAGGTCACCAAAGGTCACCCCAAAGGTCACCAAAGGTCATCCCAAAGGTCACCAAAGGTTACCAAAGGTCACCCCAAAGGTCACCAAAGGTCACCCCAAAGGTCACCAAAGGTCACCAAAGGTCACCAAAGGTCACCCCAAAGGTCACCAAAGGTCACCAAAGGTCACCAAAGGTCACCAAAGGTCACCCCAAAGGTCACCAAAGGTCACCCCAAAGGTCACCAAAGGTCACCAAAGGTCACCAAAGGTCACCCCAAAGGTCACCAAAGGTCACCCCAAAGGTCACCCCAAAGGTCACCAAAGGTTACCAAAGGTCACCAAAGGTCACCAAAGGTCACCCCAAAGGTCACCAAAGGTCACCAAAGGTCACCAAAGGTCACCAAAGGTCACCCCAAAGGTCACCAAAGGTCACCCCAAAGGTCACCAAAGGTCACCAAAGGTCACCAAAGGTCACCAAAGGTCACCAAAGGTCACCCCAAAGGTCACCAAAGGTCACCCCAAAGGTCACCCCAAAGGTCACCAAAGGTCACCCCAAAGGTCACCAAAGGTCACCAAAGGTTATCCCAAAGGTCACCAAAGGTTACCAAAGGTCACCCCAAAGGTCACCCCAAAGGTCACCAAAGGTCACCCCAAAGGTCACCAAAGGTCACCAAAGGTCATCCCAAAGGTCACCAAAGGTTACCAAAGGTCACCCCAAAGGTCACCAAAGGTCACCCCAAAGGTCACCAAAGGTCACCCCAAAGGTCACCAAAGGTCACCAAAAGTCACCAAAGGTCACCCCAAAGGTCACCAAAAGTCACCAAAGGTAACCAAAGGTCACCAAAGGTCACCAAAGGTCACCCCAAAGGTCACCAAAGGTCACCCCAAAGGTCACCAAAGGTCACCAAAGGTCACCAAAGGTCACCCCAAAGGTCACCAAAGGTCACCAAAGGTCACCAAAGGTCACCAAAGGTCACCCCAAAGGTCACCAAAGGTCACCCCAAAGGTCACCAAAGGTCACCAAAGGTCACCAAAGGTCACCAAAGGTCACCCCAAAGGTCACCAAAGGTCACCCCAAAGGTCACCAAAGGTCACCCCAAAGGTCACCAAAGGTCACCAAAGGTAACCAAAGGTCACCCCAAAGGTCACTAAAGGTCACCCCAAAGGTCACCAAAGGTCACCAAAGGTCACCAAAGGTCACCAAAGGTCACCCCAAAGGTCACCAAAGGTCATCCCAAAGGTCACCAAAGGTTACCAAAGGTCACCCCAAAGGTCACCAAAGGTCACCCCAAAGGTCACCAAAGGTCACCAAAGGTCACCAAAGGTCACCCCAAAGGTCACCAAAGGTCACCCCAAAGGTCACCAAAGGTCACCAAAGGTCACCAAAGGTCACCCCAAAGGTCACTAAAGGTCACCCCAAAGGTCACCAAAGGTCACCAAAGGTCACCAAAAGTCACCAAAGGTCACCCCAAAGGTCACCAAAGGTCATCCCAAAGGTCACCAAAGGTTACCAAAGGTCACCCCAAATGTCACCAAAGGTCACCCCAAAGGTCACCAAAGGTCACCAAAGGTCACCAAAGGTCACCCCAAAGGTCACCAAAGGTCACCAAAGGTCACCAAAGGTCACCAAAGGTCACCCCAAAGGTCACCAAAGGTCACCAAAGGTCACCAAAGGTCACCCCAAAGGTCACTAAAGGTCACCCCAAAGGTCACCAAAGGTCACCAAAGGTCACCAAAGGTCACCAAAGATCACCCCAAAGGTTACCAAAGGTCATCCCAAAGGTCACCAAAGGTTACCAAAGGTCACCCCAAAGGTCACCAAAGGTCACCCCAAAGGTCACCAAAGGTCACCAAAGGTCACCAAAGGTCACCCCAAAGGTCACCAAAGGTCACCAAAGGTCACCAAAGGTCACCAAAGGTCACCCCAAAGGTCACCAAAGGTCACCCCAAAGGTCACCAAAGGTCACCAAAGGTCACCAAAGGTCACCAAAGGTCACCCCAAAGGTCACCAAAGGTCACCCCAAAGGTCACCCCAAAGGTCACCAAAGGTTACCAAAGGTCACCAAAGGTCACCAAAGGTCACCCCAAAGGTCACCAAAGGTCACCAAAGGTCACCAAAGGTCACCAAAGGTCACCCCAAAGGTCACCAAAGGTCACCCCAAAGGTCACCAAAGGTCACCAAAGGTCACCAAAGGTCACCAAAGGTCACCCCAAAGGTCACCAAAGGTCACCTTAAAGGTCACCCCAAAGGTCACCAAAGGTCACCCCAAAGGTCACCAAAGGTCACCAAAGGTAATCCCAAAGGTCACCAAAGGTTACCAAAGGTCACCCCAAAGGTCACCAAAGGTCACCCCAAAGGTCACCAAAGGTCACCCCAAAGGTCACCAAAGGTCACCAAAGGTCACCAAAGGTCACCCCAAAGGTCACCAAAAGTCACCAAAGGTAACCAAAGGTCACCAAAGGTCACCAAAGGTCACCCCAAAGGTCACCAAAGGTCACCAAAGGTCACCAAAGGTCACCAAAGGTCACCAAAGGTCACGAAAGGTCACCCCAAAGGTCACCAAAGGTCACCCCAAAAATCACCAAATGTCACCAAAGGTCACCAAAGGTCACCCCAAAGGTCACTAAAGGTCACCCCAAAGGTCACCAAAGGTCACCAAAGGTCACCAAAGGTCACCAAAGGTCACCAAAGGTCACCCCAAAGGTCACCAAAGGTCACCCCAAAGGTCACCAAAGGTCACCAAAGGTCACCAAAGGTCACCCCAAAGGTCACTAAAGGTCACCCCAAAGGTCACCAAAGGTCACCAAAGGTCACCAAAGGTCACCAAAGGTCACCCCAAAGGTCACCAAAGGTCATCCCAAAGGTCACCAAAGGTTACCAAAGGTCACCCAAAGGTCACCAAAGGTCACCCCAAAGGTCACCAAAGGTCACCAAAGGTCACCAAAGGTCACCCCAAAGGTCACCAAAGGTCACCAAAGGTCACCAAAGGTCACCAAAGGTCACCCCAAAGGTCACCAAAGGTCACCCCAAAGGTCACCAAAGGTCACCAAAGGTCACCAAAGGTCACCAAAGGTCACCCCAAAGGTCACCAAAGGTCACCAAAGGTCACCAAAGGTCACCCCAAAGGTCACCAAAGGTCACCCCAAAGGTCACCCCAAAGGTCACCAAAGGTCACCAAAGGTCACCAAAGGTCACCCCAAAGGTCACCAAAGGTCACCAAAGGTCACCAAAGGTCACCCCAAAGGTCACCAAAGGTCACCAAAGGTCACCAAAGGTCACCCCAAAGGTCACCAAAGGTCACCCCAAAGGTCACCAAAGGTCACCAAAGGTCACCAAAAGTCACCCCAAAGGTCACTAAAGGTCACCCCAAAGGTCACCAAAGGTTACCAAAGGTCACCAAAGGTCACCAAAGGTCACCCCAAAGGTCACCAAAGGTCATCCCAAAGGTCACCAAAGGTTACCAAAGGTCACCCCAAAGGTCACCAAAGGTCACCCCAAAGGTCACCAAAGGTCACCAAAGGTCACCAAAGGTCACCCCAAAGGTCACCAAAGGTCACCAAAGGTCACCAAAGGTCACCAAAGGTCACCCCAAAGGTCACCAAAGGTCACCCCAAAGGTCACCAAAGGTCACCAAAGGTCACCAAAGGTCACCCCAAAGGTCACCAAAGGTCACCAAAGGTCACCAAAGGTCACCCCAAAGGTCACTAAAGGTCACCCCAAAGGTCACCAAAGGTCACCAAAGGTCACCAAAGGTCACTCCAAAGGTCACTAAAGGTCACCCCAAAGGTCACCAAAGGTCACCAAAGGTCACCAAAGGTCACCAAAGGTCACCAAAGGTCACCCCAAAGGTCACCAAAGGTCACCCCAAAGGTCACCAAAGGTCACCAAAGGTCACCAAAGGTCACCCCAAAGGTCACCAAAGGTCACCCCAAAGGTCACCAAAGGTCACCAAAGGTCACCCCAAAGGTCACCAAAGGTCACCAAAGGTCACCCCAAAGGTCACCAAAGGTCACCCCAAAGGTCACCAAAGGTCACCAAAGGTCACAAAGGTCACCCCAAAGGTCACCAAAGGTCACCAAAGGTCACCAAAGGTCACCAAAAATCACCCCAAAGGTCACTAAAGGTCACCCCAAAGGTCACTAAAGGTCACCCCAAAGGTCACCAAAGGTCACCAAAGGTCACCAAAGGTCACCCCAAAGGTCACCAAAGGTCATCCCAAAGGTCACTAAAGGTCACCCCAAAGGTCACCAAAGGTCACCAAAGGTCACCAAAGGTCACCCCAAAGGTCACCAAAGGTCATCCCAAAGGTCACCAAAGGTTACCAAAGGTCACCCCAAAGGTCACCAAAGGTCACCCCAAAGGTCACCAAAGGTCACCAAAGGTCACCAAAGGTCAACCCAAAGGTCACCAAAGGTCACCAAAAGTCACCAAAGGTCACCAAAGGTCACCCCAAAGGTCACCAAAGGTCACCAAAGGTCACCAAAGGTCACCCCAAAGGTCACTAAAGGTCACCCCAAAGGTCACCAAAGGTCACCAAAGGTCACCAAAGGTCACCCCAAAGGTCACCAAAGGTCATCCCAAAGGTCACCAAAGGTTACCAAAGGTCACCCCAAAGGTCACCAAAGGTCACCCCAAAGGTCACCAAAGGTCACCAAAGGTCACCAAAGGTCACCCCAAAGGTCACCAAAGGTCACCAAAGGTCACCAAAGGTCACCAAAGGTCACCCCAAAGGTCACCAAAGGTCACCCCAAAGGTCACCAAAGGTCACCAAAGGTCACCAAAGGTCACCAAAGGTCACCAAAGGTCACCCCAAAGGTCACCAAAGGTCACCCCAAAGGTCACCCCAAAGGTCACCAAAGGTTACCAAAGGTCACCAAAGGTCACCAAAGGTCACCCCAAAGGTCACCAAAGGTCACCAAAGGTCACCAAAGGTCACCAAAGGTCACCCCAAAGGTCACCAAAGGTCACCCCAAAGGTCACCAAAGGTCACCAAAGGTCACCAAAGGTCACCAAAGGTCACCAAAGGTCACCCCAAAGGTCACCAAAGGTCACCCCAAAGGTCACCCCAAAGGTCACCAAAGGTCACCCCAAAGGTCACCAAAGGTCACCAAAGGTCATCCCAAAGGTCACCAAAGGTTACCAAAGGTCACCCCAAAGGTCACCAAAGGTCACCCCAAAGGTCACCAAAGGTCACCCCAAAGGTCACCAAAGGTCACCCCAAAGGTCACCAAAGGTCACCAAAGGTCACCAAAGGTCACCCCAAAGGTCACCAAAGGTCACCAAAGGTCACCAAAGGTCACCCCAAAGGTCACCAAAGGTCACCCCAAAGGTCACCAAAGGTCACCAAAGGTCACCAAAGGTCACCAAAGGTCACCCCAAAGGTCACCAAAGGTCACCCCAAAGATCACCAAAGGTCACCAAAGGTCACCAAAGGTCACCCCAAAGGTCACTAAAGGTCACCCCAAAGGTCACCAAAGGTCACCAAAGGTCACCAAAGGTCACCAAAGGTCACCCCAAAGGTCACCAAAGGTCATCCCAAAGGTCACCAAAGGTTACCAAAGGTCACCCCAAAGGTCACCAAAGGTCACCCCAAAGGTCACCAAAGGTCACCAAAGGTCACCAAAGGTCACCCCAAAGGTCACCAAAGGTCACCCCAAAGGTCACCAAAGGTCACCAAAGGTCACCAAAGGTCACCCCAAAGGTCACTAAAGGTCACCCCAAAGGTCACCAAAGGTCACCAAAGGTCACCAAAGGTCACCAAAGGTCACCCCAAAGGTCACCAAAGGTCATCCCAAAGGTCACCAAAGGTTACCAGAGGTCACCCCAAAGGTCACCAAAGGTCACCCCAAAGGTCACCAAAGGTCACCAAAGGTCACCAAAGGTCACCCCAAAGGTCACCAAAGGTCACCAAAGGTCACCAAAGGTCACCAAAGGTCACCCCAAAGGTCACCAAAGGTCACCAAAGGTCACCAAAGGTCACCCCAAAGGTCACTAAAGGTCACCCCAAAGGTCACCAAAGGTCACCAAAGGTCACCAAAGGTCACAAAAGGTCACCCCAAAGGTCACCAAAGGTCATCCCAAAGGTCACCAAAGGTTACCAAAGGTCACCCCAAAGGTCACCAAAGGTCACCCCAAAGGTCACCAAAGGTCACCAAAGGTCACCAAAGGTCACCCCAAAGGTCACCAAAGGTCACCAAAGGTCACCAAAGGTCACCAAAGGTCACCCCAAAGGTCACCAAAGGTCACCAAAGGTCACCAAAGGTCACCCCAAAGGTCACTAAAGGTCACCCCAAAGGTCACCAAAGGTCACCAAAGGTCACCAAAGGTCACCAAAGGTCACCCCAAAGGTCACCAAAGGTCATCCCAAAGGTCACCAAAGGTTACCAAAGGTCACCCAAAGGTCACCAAAGGTCACCCCAAAGGTCACCAAAGGTCACCAAAGGTCACCAAAGGTCACCCCAAAGGTCACCAAAGGTCACCAAAGGTCACCAAAGGTCACCAAAGGTCACCCCAAAGGTCACCAAAGGTCACCCCAAAGGTCACCAAAGGTCACCAAAGGTCACCAAAGGTCACCAAAGGTCACCAAAGGTCACCCCAAAGGTCACCAAAGGTCACCCCAAAGGTCACCCCAAAGGTCACCAAAGGTTACCAAAGGTCACCAAAGGTCACCAAAGGTCACCCCAAAGGTCACCAAAGGTCACCAAAGGTCACCAAAGGTCACCAAAGGTCACCCCAAAGGTCACCAAAGGTCACCCCAAAGGTCACCAAAGGTCACCAAAGATCACCAAAGGTCACCAAAGGTCACCAAAGGTCACCCCAAAGGTCACCAAAGGTCACCCCAAAGGTCACCCCAAAGGTCACCAAAGGTCACCCCAAAGGTCACCAAAGGTCACCAAAGGTCATCCCAAAGGTCACCAAAGGTTACCAAAGGTCACCCCAAAGGTCACCAAAGGTCACCCCAAAGGTCACCAAAGGTCACCCCAAAGGTCACCAAAGGTCACCAAAGGTCACCAAAGGTCACCCCAAAGGTCACCAAAAGTCACCAAAGGTAACCAAAGGTCACCAAAGGTCACCAAAGGTCACCCCAAAGGTCACCAAAGGTCACCCCAAAGGTCACCAAAGGTCATCCCAAAGGTCACCAAAGGTTACCAAAGGTCACCCCAAAGGTCACCAAAGGTCATCCCAAAGGTCACCAAAGGTCACCAAAGGTCACCAAAGGTCACCCCAAAGGTCACCAAAGGTCACCAAAGGTCACCCCAAAGGTCACTAAAGGTCACCCCAAAGGTCACCAAAGGTCACCAAAGGTCACCAAAGGTCACCAAAGGTCACCAAAGGTCACCCCAAAGGTCACCAAAGGTCACCCCAAAGGTCACCAAAGGTCACCAAAGGTCACCAAAGGTCACCAAAGGTCACCCCAAAGGTCACCAAAGGTCACCAAAGGTCACCAAAGGTCACCCCAAAGGTCACCAAAGGTCACCAAAGGTCACCAAAGGTCACCCCAAAGGTCACCAAAGGTCACCAAAGGTCACCAAATGTCACCAAAGGTCACCAAAGGTCACCAAAGGTCACCAAAGGTCACCCCAAAGGTCACCAAAGGTCACCCCAAAGATCACCAAAGGTCACCAAAGGTCACCAAAGGTCACCCCAAAGGTCACTAAAGGTCACCCCAAAGGTCACCAAAGGTCACCAAAGGTCACCAAAGGTCACCAAAGGTCACCCCAAAGGTCACCAAAGGTCATCCCAAAGGTCACCAAAGGTTACCAAAGGTCACCCCAAAGGTCACCAAAGGTCACCCCAAAGGTCACCAAAGGTCACCAAAGGTCACCAAAGGTCACCCCAAAGGTCACCAAAGGTCACCCCAAAGGTCACCAAAGGTCACCAAAGGTCACCAAAGGTCACCCCAAAGGTCACTAAAGGTCACCCCAAAGGTCACCAAAGGTCACCAAAGGTCACCAAAGGTCACCAAAGGTCACCCCAAAGGTCACCAAAGGTCATCCCAAAGGTCACCAAAGGTTACCAGAGGTCACCCCAAAGGTCACCAAAGGTCACCCCAAAGGTCACCAAAGGTCACCAAAGGTCACCAAAGGTCACCCCAAAGGTCACCAAAGGTCACCAAAGGTCACCAAAAGTCACCAAAGGTCACCCCAAAGGTCACCAAAGGTCACCAAAGGTCACCAAAGGTCACCCCAAAGGTCACTAAAGGTCACCCCAAAGGTCACCAAAGGTCACCAAAGGTCACCAAAGGTCACAAAAGGTCACCCCAAAGGTCACCAAAGGTCATCCCAAAGGTCACCAAAGGTTACCAAAGGTCACCCCAAAGGTCACCAAAGGTCACCCCAAAGGTCACCAAAGGTCACCAAAGGTCACCAAAGGTCACCCCAAAGGTCACCAAAGGTCACCAAAGGTCACCAAAGGTCACCAAAGGTCACCCCAAAGGTCACCAAAGGTCACCAAAGGTCACCAAAGGTCACCCCAAAGGTCACTAAAGGTCACCCCAAAGGTCACCAAAGGTCACCAAAGGTCACCAAAGGTCACCAAAGGTCACCCCAAAGGTCACCAAAGGTCATCCCAAAGGTCACCAAAGGTTACCAAAGGTCACCCCAAAGGTCACCAAAGGTCACCCCAAAGGTCACCAAAGGTCACCAAAGGTCACCAAAGGTCACCCCAAAGGTCACCAAAGGTCACCAAAGGTCACCAAAGGTCACCAAAGGTCACCCCAAAGGTCACCAAAGGTCACCCCAAAGGTCACCAAAGGTCACCAAAGGTCACCAAAGGTCACCAAAGGTCACCAAAGGTCACCCCAAAGGTCACCAAAGGTCACCCCAAAGGTCACCCCAAAGGTCACCAAAGGTTACCAAAGGTCACCAAAGGTCACCAAAGGTCACCCCAAAGGTCACCAAAGGTCACCAAAGGTCACCAAAGGTCACCAAAGGTCACCCCAAAGGTCACCAAAGGTCACCCCAAAGGTCACCAAAGGTCACCAAAGATCACCAAAGGTCACCAAAGGTCACCAAAGGTCACCCCAAAGGTCACCAAAGGTCACCCCAAAGGTCACCCCAAAGGTCACCAAAGGTCACCCCAAAGGTCACCAAAGGTCACCAAAGGTCATCCCAAAGGTCACCAAAGGTTACCAAAGGTCACCCCAAAGGTCACCAAAGGTCACCCCAAAGGTCACCAAAGGTCACCCCAAAGGTCACCAAAGGTCACCAAAGGTCACCAAAGGTCACCCCAAAGGTCACCAAAAGTCACCAAAGGTAACCAAAGGTCACCAAAGGTCACCAAAGGTCACCCCAAAGGTCACCAAAGGTCACCCCAAAGGTCACCAAAGGTCATCCCAAAGGTCACCAAAGGTTACCAAAGGTCACCCCAAAGGTCACCAAAGGTCACCCCAAAGGTCACCAAAGGTCACCAAAGGTCACCAAAGGTCACCCCAAAGGTCACCAAAGGTCACCAAAGGTCACCCCAAAGGTCACTAAAGGTCACCCCAAAGGTCACCAAAGGTCACCAAAGGTCACCAAAGGTCACCAAAGGTCACCAAAGGTCACCCCAAAGGTCACCAAAGGTCACCCCAAAGGTCACCAAAGGTCACCAAAGGTCACCAAAGGTCACCCCAAAGGTCACTAAAGGTCACCCCAAAGGTCACCAAAGGTCACCAAAGGTCACCAAAGGTCACCAAAGGTCACCCCAAAGGTCACCAAAGGTCATCCCAAAGGTCACCAAAGGTTACCAAAGGTCACCCCAAAGGTCACCAAAGGTCACCCCAAAGGTCACCAAAGGTCACCAAAGGTCACCAAAGGTCACCCCAAAGGTCACCAAAGGTCACCAAAGGTCACCAAAGGTCACCAAAGGTCACCCCAAAGGTCACCAAAGGTCACCCCAAAGGTCACCAAAGGTCACCAAAGGTCACCAAAGGTCACCCCAAAGGTCACCAAAGGTCACCCCAAAGGTCACCAAAGGTCACCAAAGGTCACCAAAGGTCACCCCAAAGGTCACTAAAGGTCACCCCAAAGGTCACCAAAGGTCACCAAAGGTCACCAAAGGTCACCAAAGGTCACCCCAAAGGTCACCAAAGGTCATCCCAAAGGTCACCAAAGGTTACCAAAGGTCACCCCAAAGGTCACCAAAGGTCACCCCAAAGGTCACCAAAGGTCACCAAAGGTCACCAAAGGTCACCCCAAAGGTCACCAAAGGTCACCAAAGGTCACCCCAAAGGTCACTAAAGGTCACCCCAAAGGTCACCAAAGGTCACCAAAGGTCACCAAAGGTCACCAAAGGTCACCCAAAGGTCACCAAAGGTCATCCCAAAGGTCACCAAAGGTTACCAAAGGTCACCAAAGGTCACCAAAGGTCACCAAAGGTCACCCCAAAGGTCACTAAAGGTCACCCCAAAGGTCACCAAAGGTCACCAAAGGTCACCAAAGGTCACCAAAGGTCACCCCAAAGGTCACCAAAGGTCATCCCAAAGGTCACCAAAGGTTACCAAAGGTCACCCCAAAGGTCACCAAAGGTCACCCCAAAGGTCACCAAAGGTCACCAAAGGTCACCAAAGGTCACTTCAAAGGTCACCAAAGGTCACCCCAAAGGTCACCAAAGGTCACCAAAGGTCACCAAAGGTCACCCCAAAGGTCACTAAAGGTCACCCCAAAGGTCACCAAAGGTCACCAAAGGTCACCAAAGGTCACCAAAGGTCACCCCAAAGGTCACCAAAGGTCACCAAAGGTCACCAAAGGTCACCAAAGGTCACCCCAAAGGTCACCAAAGGTCACCCCAAAGGTCACCAAAGGTCACCAAAGGTCACCAAAGGTCACCAAAGGTCACCCCAAAGGTCACCAAAGGTCACCCCAAAGATCACCAAAGGTCACCAAAGGTCACCAAAGGTCACCCCAAAGGTCACTAAAGGTCACCCCAAAGGTCACCAAAGGTCACCAAAGGTCACCAAAGGTCACCAAAGGTCACCCCAAAGGTCACCAAAGGTCATCCCAAAGGTCACCAAAGGTTACCAAAGGTCACCCCAAAGGTCACCAAAGGTCACCCCAAAGGTCACCAAAGGTCACCAAAGGTCACCAAAGGTCACCCCAAAGGTCACCAAAGGTCACCCCAAAGGTCACCAAAGGTCACCAAAGGTCACCAAAGGTCACCCCAAAGGTCACTAAAGGTCACCCCAAAGGTCACCAAAGGTCACCAAAGGTCACCAAAGGTCACCAAAGGTCACCCCAAAGGTCACCAAAGGTCATCCCAAAGGTCACCAAAGGTTACCAGAGGTCACCCCAAAGGTCACCAAAGGTCACCCCAAAGGTCACCAAAGGTCACCAAAGGTCACCAAAGGTCACCCCAAAGGTCACCAAAGGTCACCAAAGGTCACCAAAGGTCACCAAAGGTCACCCCAAAGGTCACCAAAGGTCACCAAAGGTCACCAAAGGTCACCCCAAAGGTCACTAAAGGTCACCCAAAGGTCACCAAAGGTCACCAAAGGTCACCAAAGGTCACAAAAGGTCACCCCAAAGGTCACCAAAGGTCATCCCAAAGGTCACCAAAGGTTACCAAAGGTCACCCCAAAGGTCACCAAAGGTCACCCCAAAGGTCACCAAAGGTCACCAAAGGTCACCAAAGGTCACCCCAAAGGTCACCAAAGGTCACCAAAGGTCACCAAAGGTCACCAAAGGTCACCCCAAAGGTCACCAAAGGTCACCAAAGGTCACCAAAGGTCACCCCAAAGGTCACTAAAGGTCACCCCAAAGGTCACCAAAGGTCACCAAAGGTCACCAAAGGTCACCAAAGGTCACCCCAAAGGTCACCAAAGGTCATCCCAAAGGTCACCAAAGGTTACCAAAGGTCACCCCAAAGGTCACCAAAGGTCACCCCAAAGGTCACCAAAGGTCACCAAAGGTCACCAAAGGTCACCCCAAAGGTCACCAAAGGTCACCAAAGGTCACCAAAGGTCACCCCAAAGGTCACCAAAGGTCACCCCAAAGGTCACCAAAGGTCACCAAAGGTCACCAAAGGTCACCAAAGGTCACCAAAGGTCACCCCAAAGGTCACCAAAGGTCACCCCAAAGGTCACCCCAAAGGTCACCAAAGGTTACCAAAGGTCACCAAAGGTCACCAAAGGTCACCCCAAAGGTCACCAAAGGTCACCAAAGGTCACCAAAGGTCACCAAAGGTCACCCCAAAGGTCACCAAAGGTCACCCCAAAGGTCACCAAAGGTCACCAAAGATCACCAAAGGTCACCAAAGGTCACCAAAGGTCACCCCAAAGGTCACCAAAGGTCACCCCAAAGGTCACCCCAAAGGTCACCAAAGGTCACCCCAAAGGTCACCAAAGGTCACCAAAGGTCATCCCAAAGGTCACCAAAGGTTACCAAAGGTCACCCCAAAGGTCACCAAAGGTCACCCCAAAGGTCACCAAAGGTCACCCCAAAGGTCACCAAAGGTCACCAAAGGTCACCAAAGGTCACCCCAAAGGTCACCAAAAGTCACCAAAGGTAACCAAAGGTCACCAAAGGTCACCAAAGGTCACCCCAAAGGTCACCAAAGGTCACCCCAAAGGTCACCAAAGGTCATCCCAAAGGTCACCAAAGGTTACCAAAGGTCACCCCAAAGGTCACCAAAGGTCATCCCAAAGGTCACCAAAGGTCACCAAAGGTCACCAAAGGTCACCCCAAAGGTCACCAAAGGTCACCAAAGGTCACCCCAAAGGTCACTAAAGGTCACCCCAAAGGTCACCAAAGGTCACCAAAGGTCACCAAAGGTCACCAAAGGTCACCAAAGGTCACCCCAAAGGTCACCAAAGGTCACCCCAAAGGTCACCAAAGGTCACCAAAGGTCACCAAAGGTCACCAAAGGTCACCCCAAAGGTCACCAAAGGTCACCAAAGGTCACCAAAGGTCACCCCAAGGTCACCAAAGGTCACCAAAG
>CALNHX010011373.1:0-32622 GCA_940337035.1 Agriotes lineatus
AAATGTTTATTGTAGTGATATATAGTTACATGGTCTCCATGTATACTACTACACAGGCTATAACCACTGCAATCGATTTTAAGCCAGTTCTTGGGCACATGTTAGCGATGGAACGCATAGACTTGTCAAATTTATTAATTTTAGATCGGCCCTAGCTATTACAGTAGCATCATTAATATTTCTTTAGTCAATAGTTACTGCAAAACGTGCTTTTCAGACGTTTTAACGTACCTTAATACTGTACTATTAAATTGAATTTTTTGATTGCAGAAAAATTTTATATTGTAGTGATATATAGTTACATGGTCTCCATGTATACTACTACACAGGCTATAACCACTGCAATCGATTTTAAGCCAGTTATTGGGCACATGTTAGCGATGGAACGCATACACTAGTCAAATTTATTAATTTTAGATCATTCCTAGCTATTACAGTAGCATAATTAATATTTCTTTAGTTAATAGTTACTGCAAAACGTGCTTTTCGGACGTTTTAACGTACCTTAATACTGTACTATTAAATTGAATTTTTTGATTGCAGAAAAATGTTTATTGTAGTGATATATAGTTACATGGTCTCCATGTATACTACTACACAGGCTATAACCAGTGCAATCGATTTTAAGCCAGTTATTGGGCACATGTTAGCGATGGAACGCATACACTTGTCAAATTTATTAATTTTAGATCGGCCCTAGCTAATACAGTAGCATCATTAATATTTCTTTAGTTAATAGTTACTGCAAAACGTGCTTTTCAGACGTTTTAACGTACCTTAATACTGTACTATTAAATTGAATTTTTTGATTGCAGAAAAATTTTATATTGTAGTGATATATAGTTACATGGTCTCCATGTATACTACTACACAGGCTATAACCACTGCAATCGATTTTAAGCCAGTTATTGGGCACATGTTAGCGATGGAACGCATACACTTGTCAAATTTATTAATTTTAGATCGGCCCTAGCTAATACAGTAGCATCATTAATATTTCTTTAGTCAATAGTTACTGCAAAACGTGCTTTTCAGACGTTTTAACGTACCTTAATACTGTACTATTAAATTGAATTTTTTGATTGCAGAAAAATGTTTATTGTAGTGATATATAGTTACATGGTCTCCATGTATACTACTACATAGGCTATAACCACTGCAATCGATTTTAAGCCAGTTATTGGGCACATGTTAGCGATGGAACGCATACACTAGTCAAATTTATTAATTTTAGATCATTCCTAGCTATTACAGTAGCCTAATTAATATTTCTTTAGTTAATAGTTACTGCAAAACGTGCTTTTCAGACGTTTTAACGTACCTTAATACTGTACTATTAAATTGAATTTTTTTATTGCAGAAAAATTTTATATTGTAGTGATATATAGTTACATGGTCTCCATGTATACTACTACACAGGCTATTACGACTGCAATCGATTTTAAGCCAGTTCTTGGGCACATGTTAGCGATGGAACGCATAGACTTGTCAAATTTATTAATTTTATATCGGCCCTAGCTATTACAGTAGCATCATTAATATTTCTTTAGTCAATAGTTACTGCAAAACGTGCTTTTCAGACGTTTTAACGTACCTTAATACTGTACTATTAAATTGAATTTTTTGATTGCAGAAAAATTTTATATTGTAGTGATATATAGTTACATGGTCTCCATGTATACTACTACACAGGCTATAACCACTGCAATCGATTTTAAGCCAGTTATTGGGCACATGTTAGCGATGGAACGCATACACTTGTCAAATTTATTAATTTTAGATCGGTCCTAGCTATTACAGTAGCATAATTAATATTTCTTTAGTTAATAGTTAATGCAAAACGTGCTTTTCAGACGTTTTAACGTACCTTAATACTGTACTATTAAATTGAATTTTTTGATTGCAGAAAAATGTTTATTGTAGTGATATATAGTTACATGGTCTCCATGTATACTACTACATAGGCTATAACCACTGCAATCGATTTTAAGCCAGTTATTGGGCACATGTTAGCGATGGAACGCATACACTTGTCAAATTTATTAATTTTAGATCGGTCCTAGCTATTACAGTAGCATCATTAATATTTCTTTAGTTAATAGTTACTGCAAAACGTGCTTTTCAGACGTTTTAACGTACCTTAATACTGTACTATTGAATTGAATTTTTTGATTGCAGAAAAATTTTATATTGTAGTGATATATAGTTACATGGTCTCCATGTATACTACTACAGAGGCAATAACCACTGCAATCGATTTTAAGCCAGTTATTGGGCACATGTTAGCGATGGAACGCATACACTTGTCAAATTTATTAATTTTAGATCGGTCCTAGCTATTACAGTAGCATAATTAATATTTCTTTAGTTAATAGTTACTGCAAAACGTGCTTTTCAGACGTTTTAACGTACCTTAATACTGTACTATTGAATTGAATTTTTTGATTGCAGAAAAATTTTATATTGTAGTGATATATAGTTACATGGTCTCCATGTATACTACTACACAGGCTATAACCAGTGCAATCGATTTTAAGCCAGTTATTGGGCACATGTTAGCGATGGAACGCATACACTTGTCAAATTTATTAATTTTAGATCGGCCCTAGCTAATACAGTAGCATCATTAATATTTCTTTAGTTAATAGTTACTGCAAAACGTGCTTTTCAGACGTTTTAACGTACCTTAATACTGTACTATTAAATTGAATTTTTTGATTGCAGAAAAATTTTATATTGTAGTGATATATAGTTACATGGTCTCCATGTATACTACTACACAGGCTATAACCACTGCAATCGATTTTAAGCCAGTTATTGGGCACATGTTAGCGATGGAACGCATACACTTGTCAAATTTATTAATTTTAGATCGGCCCTAGCTAATACAGTAGCATCATTAATATTTCTTTAGTCAATAGTTACTGCAAAACGTGCTTTTCAGACGTTTTAACGTACCTTAATACTGTACTATTAAATTGAATTTTTTGATTGCAGAAAAATGTTTATTGTAGTGATATATAGTTACATGGTCTCCATGTATACTACTACATAGGCTATAACCACTGCAATCGATTTTAAGCCAGTTATTGGGCACATGTTAGCGATGGAACGCATACACTAGTCAAATTTATTAATTTTAGATCATTCCTAGCTATTACAGTAGCCTAATTAATATTTCTTTAGTTAATAGTTACTGCAAAACGTGCTTTTCGGACGTTTTAACGTACCTTAATACTGTACTATTAAATTGAATTTTTTGATTGCAGAAAAATGTTTATTGTAGTGATATATAGTTACATGGTCTCCATGTATACTACTACACAGGCTATAACCACTGCAATCGATTTTAAGCCAGTTCTTGGGCACATGTTAGCGATGGAACGCATAGACTTGTCAAATTTATTAATTTTAGATCGGCCCTAGCTATTACAGTAGCATCATTAATATTTCTTTAGTCAATAGTTACTGCAAAACGTGCTTTTCAGACGTTTTAACGTACCTTAATACTGTACTATTAAATTGAATTTTTTGATTGCAGAAAAATTTTATATTGTAGTGATATATAGTTACATGGTCTCCATGTATACTACTACACAGGCTATAACCACTGCAATCGATTTTAAGCCAGTTATTGGGCACATGTTAGCGATGGAACGCATACACTAGTCAAATTTATTAATTTTAGATCATTCCTAGCTATTACAGTAGCATAATTAATATTTCTTTAGTTAATAGTTACTGCAAAACGTGCTTTTCGGACGTTTTAACGTACCTTAATACTGTACTATTAAATTGAATTTTTTGATTGCAGAAAAATGTTTATTGTAGTGATATATAGTTACATGGTCTCCATGTATACTACTACACAGGCTATAACCACTGCAATCGATTTTAAGCCAGTTCTTGGGCACATGTTAGCGATGGAACGCATAGACTTGTCAAATTTATTAATTTTAGATCGGCCCTAGCTATTACAGTAGCATCATTAATATTTCTTTAGTCAATAGTTACTGCAAAACGTGCTTTTCAGACGTTTTAACGTACCTTAATACTGTACTATTAAATTGAATTTTTTGATTGCAGAAAAATTTTATATTGTAGTGATATATAGTTACATGGTCTCCATGTATACTACTACACAGGCTATTACGACTGCAATCGATTTTAAGCCAGTTCTTGGGCACATGTTAGCGATGGAACGCATAGACTTGTCAAATTTATTAATTTTAGATCGGCCCTAGCTATTACAGTAGCATCATTAATATTTCTTTAGTCAATAGTTACTGCAAAACGTGCTTTTCAGACGTTTTAACGTACCTTAATACTGTACTATTAAATTGAATTTTTTTATTGCAGAAAAATTTTATATTGTAGTGATATATAGTTACATGGTCTCCATGTATACTACTACACAGGCTATTACGACTGCAATCGATTTTAAGCCAGTTCTTGGGCACATGTTAGCGATGGAACGCATAGACTTGTCAAATTTATTAATTTTAGATCGGCCCTAGCTATTACAGTAGCATCATTAATATTTCTTTAGTCAATAGTTACTGCAAAACGTGCTTTTCAGACGTTTTAACGTACCTTAATACTGTACTATTAAATTGAATTTTTTGATTGCAGAAAAATTTTATATTGTAGTGATATATAGTTACATGGTCTCCATGTATACTACTACACAGGCTATAACCACTGCAATCGATTTTAAGCCAGTTATTGGGCACATGTTAGCGATGGAACGCATACACTTGTCAAATTTATTAATTTTAGATCGGTCCTAGCTATTACAGTAGCATATTTAATATTTCTTTAGTTAATAGTTAATGCAAAACGTGCTTTTTAGACGTTTTAACGTACCTTAATACTGTACTATTAAATTGAATTTTTTGATTGCAGAAAAATGTTTATTGTAGTGATATATAGTTACATGGTCTCCATGTATACTACTACATAGGCTATAACCACTGCAATCGATTTTAAGCCAGTTATTGGGCACATGTTAGCGATGGAACGCATACACTAGTCAAATTTATTAATTTTAGATCATTCCTAGCTATTACAGTAGCCTAATTAATATTTCTTTAGTTAATAGTTACTGCAAAACGTGCTTTTCGGACGTTTTAACGTACCTTAATACTGTACTATTAAATTGAATTTTTTGATTGCAGAAAAATGTTTATTGTAGTGATATATAGTTACATGGTCTCCATGTATACTACTACACAGGCTATTACCACTGCAATCGATTTTAAGCCAGTTCTTGGGCACATGTTAGCGATGGAACGCATAGACTTGTCAAATTTATTAATTTTAGATCGGCCCTAGCTATTACAGTAGCATCATTAATATTTCTTTAGTCAATAGTTACTGCAAAACGTGCTTTTCAGACGTTTTAACGTACCTTAATACTGTACTATTAAATTGAATTTTTTGATTGCAGAAAAATTTTATATTGTAGTGATATATAGTTACATGGTCTCCATGTATACTACTACACAGGCTATAACCACTGCAATCGATTTTAAGCCAGTTATTGGGCACATGTTAGCGATGGAACGCATACACTAGTCAAATTTATTAATTTTAGATCATTCCTAGTTATTACAGTAGCATAATTAATATTTCTTTAGTTAATAGTTACTGCAAAACGTGCTTTTCGGACGTTTTAACGTACCTTAATACTGTACTATTAAATTGAATTTTTTGATTGCAGAAAAATGTTTATTGTAGTGATATATAGTTACATGGTCTCCATGTATACTACTACACAGGCTATAACCACTGCAATCGATTTTAAGCCAGTTATTGGGCACATGTTAGCGATGGAACGCATACACTTGTCAAATTTATTAATTTTAGATCGGCCCTAGCTATTACAGTAGCATCATTTATACTTCTTTAGTCAATAGTTACTGCAAAACGTGCTCTTCAGACGTTTTAACGTACCTTAATACTGTACTAATAAATTGAATTTTTTGATTGCAGAAAAATTTTATATTGTAGTGATATATAGTTACATGGTCTCCATGTATACTACTACACAGGCTATTACCACTGCAATCGATTTTAAGCCAGTTATTGGGACATGTTAGCGATGGAAAGCATACACTTGTCAAATTTATTAATTTTAGATCGGCCCTAGCTATTACAGTAGCATCATTAATACTTCTTTAGTTAATAGTTACTGCAAAACGTGCTTTTCAGACGTTTTAACGTACCTTAATACTGTACTATTAAATTGAATTTTTTGATTGCAGAAAAATTTTATATTGTAGTGATATATAGTTACATGGTCTCCATGTATACTACTACACAGGCTATAACCACTGCAATCGATTTTAAGCCAGTTATTGGGCACATGTTAGCGATGGAACGCATACACTAGTCAAATTTATTAATTTTAGATCATTCCTAGTTATTACAGTAGCATAATTAATATTTCTTTAGTTAATAGTTACTGCAAAACGTGCTTTTCGGACGTTTTAACGTACCTTAATACTGTACTATTAAATTGAATTTTTTGATTGCAGAAAAATGTTTATTGTAGTGATATATAGTTACATGGTCTCCATGTATACTACTACACAGGCTATAACCACTGCAATCGATTTTAAGCCAGTTATTGGGCACATGTTAGCGATGGAACGCATACACTTGTCAAATTTATTAATTTTAGATCGGCCCTAGCTATTACAGTAGCATCATTAATATTTCTTTAGTCAATAGTTACTGCAAAACGTGCTTTTCAGACGTTTTAACGTACCTTAATACTGTACTATTAAATTGAATTGTTTGATTGCAGAAAATTTTTATATTGAAGTGATATATAGTTACATGGTCTCCATGTATACTACTACACAGGCTATAACCAGTGCAATCGATTTTAAGCCAGTTATTGGGCACATGTTAGCGATGGAACGCATACACTTGTCAAATTTATTAATTTAGATCGGCCCTAGCTATTACAGTAGCATCATTAAAATTTCTTTAGTCAATAGTTACTGCAAAACGTGCTTTTCAGACGTTTTAACGTACCTTAATACTGTACTATTAAATTGAATTTTTTTATTGCAGAAAAATTTTATATTGTAGTGATATATAGTTACATGGTCTCCATGTATACTACTACACAGGCTATTACGACTGCAATCGATTTTAAGCCAGTTCTTGGGCACATGTTAGCGATGGAACGCATAGACTTGTCAAATTTATTAATTTTAGATCGGCCCTAGCTATTACAGTAGCATCATTAATATTTCTTTAGTCAATAGTTACTGCAAAACGTGCTTTTCAGACGTTTTAACGTACCTTAATACTGTACTATTAAATTGAATTTTTTTATTGCAGAAAAATTTTTATTGTAGTGATATATGGTTACATGGTCTCCATATATACTACTACCAGAGCTATTAGCACTCCAATCGATTTTAAGCCAGTTATTGAGCACCTGTTAGCGATAGAACGCATACACTTGTCAAATTTATTAATTTTAGATCGGCCCTAGCTATTACAGTAGCATGATTAATATTTCTTTAGTCAATAGTTACTGCAAAACGGGCTTTTCAGACGTTTTAACGTACCTTAATACTGTACTATTAAATTGAATTTTTTGAATGCAGAAAAATTTTATATTGTAGTGATATATAGTTACATGGTCTCCATGTATACTACTACACAGGCTATTACGACTGCAATCGATTTTAAGCCAGTTCTTGGGCACATGTTAGCGATGGAACGCATACACTTGTCAAATTTATTAATTTTAGATCGGCCCTAGCTATTACAGTAGCATGATTAATATTTCTTTAGTCAATAGTTACTGCAAAACGTGCTTTTCAGACGTTTTAACGTACCTTAATACTGTACTATTAAATTGAATTTTTTTATTGCAGAAAAATTTTATATTGTAGTGATGTATAGTTACATGGTCTCCATGTATACTACTACACAGGCTATTACGACTGCAATCGATTTTAAGCCAGTTCTTGGGCACATGTTAGCGATGGAACGCATAGACTTGTCAAATTTATTAATTTTAGATCGGCCCTAGCTATTACAGTAGCATCATTAATATTTCTTTAGTCAATAGTTACTGCAAAACGTGCTTTTCAGACGTTTTAACGTACCTTAATACTGTACTATTAAATTGAATTTTTTTATTGCAGAAAAATTTTATATTGTAGTGATATATAGTTACATGGTCTCCATGTATACTACTACACAGGCTATTACGACTGCAATCGATTTTAAGCCAGTTCTTGGGCACATGTTAGCGATGGAACGCATAGACTTGTCAAATTTATTAATTTTATATCGGCCCTAGCTATTACAGTAGCATCATTAATATTTCTTTAGTCAATAGTTACTGCAAAACGTGCTTTTCAGACGTTTTAACGTACCTTAATACTGTACTATTAAATTGAATTTTTTGATTGCAGAAAAATTTTATATTGTAGTGATATATAGTTACATGGTCTCCATGTATACTACTACACAGGCTATAACCACTGCAATCGATTTTAAGCCAGTTATTGGGCACATGTTAGCGATGGAACGCATACACTTGTCAAATTTATTAATTTTAGATCGGTCCTAGCTATTACAGTAGCATAATTAATATTTCTTTAGTTAATAGTTAATGCAAAACGTGCTTTTCAGACGTTTTAACGTACCTTAATACTGTACTATTAAATTGAATTTTTTGATTGCAGAAAAATGTTTATTGTAGTGATATATAGTTACATGGTCTCCATGTATACTACTACATAGGCTATAACCACTGCAATCGATTTTAAGCCAGTTATTGGGCACATGTTAGCGATGGAACGCATACACTTGTCAAATTTATTAATTTTAGATCGGTCCTAGCTATTACAGTAGCATCATTAATATTTCTTTAGTTAATAGTTACTGCAAAACGTGCTTTTCAGACGTTTTAACGTACCTTAATACTGTACTATTGAATTGAATTTTTTGATTGCAGAAAAATTTTATATTGTAGTGATATATAGTTACATGGTCTCCATGTATACTACTACAGAGGCAATAACCACTGCAATCGATTTTAAGCCAGTTATTGGGCACATGTTAGCGATGGAACGCATACACTTGTCAAATTTATTAATTTTAGATCGGTCCTAGCTATTACAGTAGCATAATTAATATTTCTTTAGTTAATAGTTACTGCAAAACGTGCTTTTCAGACGTTTTAACGTACCTTAATACTGTACTATTGAATTGAATTTTTTGATTGCAGAAAAATTTTATATTGTAGTGATATATAGTTACATGGTCTCCATGTATACTACTACACAGGCTATAACCAGTGCAATCGATTTTAAGCCAGTTATTGGGCACATGTTAGCGATGGAACGCATACACTTGTCAAATTTATTAATTTTAGATCGGCCCTAGCTAATACAGTAGCATCATTAATATTTCTTTAGTTAATAGTTACTGCAAAACGTGCTTTTCAGACGTTTTAACGTACCTTAATACTGTACTATTAAATTGAATTTTTTGATTGCAGAAAAATTTTATATTGTAGTGATATATAGTTACATGGTCTCCATGTATACTACTACACAGGCTATAACCACTGCAATCGATTTTAAGCCAGTTATTGGGCACATGTTAGCGATGGAACGCATACACTTGTCAAATTTATTAATTTTAGATCGGCCCTAGCTAATACAGTAGCATCATTAATATTTCTTTAGTCAATAGTTACTGCAAAACGTGCTTTTCAGACGTTTTAACGTACCTTAATACTGTACTATTAAATTGAATTTTTTGATTGCAGAAAAATGTTTATTGTAGTGATATATAGTTACATGGTCTCCATGTATACTACTACATAGGCTATAACCACTGCAATCGATTTTAAGCCAGTTATTGGGCACATGTTAGCGATGGAACGCATACACTAGTCAAATTTATTAATTTTAGATCATTCCTAGCTATTACAGTAGCCTAATTAATATTTCTTTAGTTAATAGTTACTGCAAAACGTGCTTTTCGGACGTTTTAACGTACCTTAATACTGTACTATTAAATTGAATTTTTTGATTGCAGAAAAATGTTTATTGTAGTGATATATAGTTACATGGTCTCCATGTATACTACTACACAGGCTATAACCACTGCAATCAATTTTAAGCCAGTTCTTGGGCACATGTTAGCGATGGAACGCATAGACTTGTCAAATTTATTAATTTTAGATCGGCCCTAGCTATTACAGTAGCATCATTAATATTTCTTTAGTCAATAGTTACTGCAAAACGTGCTTTTCAGACGTTTTAACGTACCTTAATACTGTACTATTAAATTGAATTTTTTGATTGCAGAAAAATTTTATATTGTAGTGATATATAGTTACATGGTCTCCATGTATACTACTACACAGGCTATAACCACTGCAATCGATTTTAAGCCAGTTATTGGGCACATGTTAGCGATGGAACGCATACACTAGTCAAATTTATTAATTTTAGATCATTCCTAGCTATTACAGTAGCATAATTAATATTTCTTTAGTTAATAGTTACTGCAAAACGTGCTTTTCGGACGTTTTAACGTACCTTAATACTGTACTATTAAATTGAATTTTTTGATTGCAGAAAAATGTTTATTGTAGTGATATATAGTTACATGGTCTCCATGTATACTACTACACAGGCTATAACCACTGCAATCGATTTTAAGCCAGTTCTTGGGCACATGTTAGCGATGGAACGCATAGACTTGTCAAATTTATTAATTTTAGATCGGCCCTAGCTATTACAGTAGCATCATTAATATTTCTTTAGTCAATAGTTACTGCAAAACGTGCTTTTCAGACGTTTTAACGTACCTTAATACTGTACTATTAAATTGAATTTTTTGATTGCAGAAAAATTTTATATTGTAGTGATATATAGTTACATGGTCTCCATGTATACTACTACACAGGCTATTACGACTGCAATCGATTTTAAGCCAGTTCTTGGGCACATGTTAGCGATGGAACGCATAGACTTGTCAAATTTATTAATTTTAGATCGGCCCTAGCTATTACAGTAGCATCATTAATATTTCTTTAGTCAATAGTTACTGCAAAACGCGCTTTTCAGACGTTTTAACGTACCTTAATACTGTACTATTAAATTGAATTTTTTTATTGCAGAAAAATTTTATATTGTAGTGATATATAGTTACATGGTCTCCATGTATACTACTACACAGGCTATTACGACTGCAATCGATTTTAAGCCAGTTCTTGGGCACATGTTAGCGATGGAACGCATAGACTTGTCAAATTTATTAATTTTAGATCGGCCCTAGCTATTACAGTAGCATCATTAATATTTCTTTAGTCAATAGTTACTGCAAAACGTGCTTTTCAGACGTTTTAACGTACCTTAATACTGTACTATTAAATTGAATTTTTTGATTGCAGAAAAATTTTATATTGTAGTGATATATAGTTACATGGTCTCCATGTATACTACTACACAGGCTATAACCACTGCAATCGATTTTAAGCCAGTTCTTGGGCACATGTTAGCGATGGAACGCATAGACTTGTCAAATTTATTAATTTTAGATCGGCCCTAGCTATTACAGTAGCATCATTAATATTTCTTTAGTCAATAGTTACTGCAAAACGTGCTTTTCAGACGTTTTAACGTACCTTAATACTGTACTATTAAATTGAATTTTTTGATTGCAGAAAAATGTTTATTGTAGTGATATATAGTTACATGGTCTCCATGTATACTACTACATAGGCTATAACCACTGCAATCGATTTTAAGCCAGTTATTGGGCACATGTTAGCGATGGAACGCATACACTAGTCAAATTTATTAATTTTAGATCATTCCTAGCTATTACAGTAGCCTAATTAATATTTCTTTAGTTAATAGTTACTGCAAAACGTGCTTTTCGGACGTTTTAACGTACCTTAATACTGTACTATTAAATTGAATTTTTTGATTGCAGAAAAATGTTTATTGTAGTGATATATAGTTACATGGTCTCCATGTATACTACTACACAGGCTATAACCACTGCAATCGATTTTAAGCCAGTTATTGGGCACATGTTAGCGATGGAACGCATACACTAGTCAAATTTATTAATTTTAGATCATTCCTAGTTATTACAGTAGCATAATTAATATTTCTTTAGTTAATAGTTACTGCAAAACGTGCTTTTCGGACGTTTTAACGTACCTTAATACTGTACTATTAAATTGAATTTTTTGATTGCAGAAAAATGTTTATTGTAGTGATATATAGTTACATGGTCTCCATGTATACTACTACACAGGCTATAACCACTGCAATCGATTTTAAGCCAGTTATTGGGCACATGTTAGCGATGGAACGCATACACTTGTCAAATTTATTAATTTTAGATCGGCCCTAGCTATTACAGTAGCATCATTTATACTTCTTTAGTCAATAGTTACTGCAAAACGTGCTCTTCAGACGTTTTAACGTACCTTAATACTGTACTAATAAATTGAATTTTTTGATTGCAGAAAAATTTTATATTGTAGTGATATATAGTTACATGGTCTCCATGTATACTACTACACAGGCTATTACCACTGCAATCGATTTTAAGCCAGTTATTGGGACATGTTAGCGATGGAAAGCATACACTTGTCAAATTTATTAATTTTAGATCGGCCCTAGCTATTACAGTAGCATCATTAATACTTCTTTAGTTAATAGTTACTGCAAAACGTGCTTTTCAGACGTTTTAACGTACCTTAATACTGTACTATTAAATTGAATTTTTTGATTGCAGAAAAATTTTATATTGTAGTGATATATAGTTACATGGTCTCCATGTATACTACTACACAGGCTATAACCACTGCAATCGATTTTAAGCCAGTTATTGGGCACATGTTAGCGATGGAACGCATACACTAGTCAAATTTATTAATTTTAGATCATTCCTAGTTATTACAGTAGCATAATTAATATTTCTTTAGTTAATAGTTACTGCAAAACGTGCTTTTCGGACGTTTTAACGTACCTTAATACTGTACTATTAAATTGAATTTTTTGATTGCAGAAAAATGTTTATTGTAGTGATATATAGTTACATGGTCTCCATGTATACTACTACACAGGCTATAACCACTGCAATCGATTTTAAGCCAGTTATTGGGCACATGTTAGCGATGGAACGCATACACTTGTCAAATTTATTAATTTTAGATCGGCCCTAGCTATTACAGTAGCATCATTAATATTTCTTTAGTCAATAGTTACTGCAAAACGTGCTTTTCAGACGTTTTAACGTACCTTAATACTGTACTATTAAATTGAATTGTTTGATTGCAGAAAATTTTTATATTGAAGTGATATATAGTTACATGGTCTCCATGTATACTACTACACAGGCTATAACCACTGCAATCGATTTTAAGCCAGTTATTGGGCACATGTTAGCGATGGAACGCATACACTTGTCAAATTTATTAATTTTAGATCGGCCCTAGCTATTACAGTAGCATCATTAATATTTCTTTAGTCAATAGTTACTGCAAAACGTGCTTTTCAGACGTTTTAACGTACCTTAATACTGTACTATTAAATTAAATTTTTTGATTGCAGAAAAATTTTATATTGTAGTGATATATAGTTACATGGTCTCCATGTATACTACTACACAGGCTATTACGACTGCAATCGATTTTAAGCCAGTTCTTGGGCACATGTTAGCGATGGAACGCATAGACTTGTCAAATTTATTAATTTTAGATCGGCCCTAGCTATTACAGTAGCATCATTAATATTTCTTTAGTCAATAGTTACTGCAAAACGCGCTTTTCAGACGTTTTAACGTACCTTAATACTGTACTATTAAATTGAATTTTTTTATTGCAGAAAAATTTTATATTGTAGTGATATATAGTTACATGGTCTCCATGTATACTACTACACAGGCTATTACGACTGCAATCGATTTTAAGCCAGTTCTTGGGCACATGTTAGCGATGGAACGCATAGACTTGTCAAATTTATTAATTTTAGATCGGCCCTAGCTATTACAGTAGCATCATTAATATTTCTTTAGTCAATAGTTACTGCAAAACGTGCTTTTCAGACGTTTTAACGTACCTTAATACTGTACTATTAAATTGAATTTTTTGATTGCAGAAAAATTTTATATTGTAGTGATATATAGTTACATGGTCTCCATGTATACTACTACACAGGCTATAACCACTGCAATCGATTTTAAGCCAGTTATTGGGCACATGTTAGCGATGGAACGCATACACTTGTCAAATTTATTAATTTTAGATCGGTCCTAGCTATTACAGTAGCATAATTAATATTTCTTTAGTTAATAGTTACTGCAAAACGTGCTTTTTAGACGTTTTAACGTACCTTAATACTGTACTATTAAATTGAATTTTTTGATTGCAGAAAAATGTTTATTGTAGTGATATATAGTTACATGGTCTCCATGTATACTACTACATAGGCTATAACCACTGCAATCGATTTTAAGCCAGTTATTGGGCACATGTTAGCGATGGAACGCATACACTAGTCAAATTTATTAATTTTAGATCATTCCTAGCTATTACAGTAGCCTAATTAATATTTCTTTAGTTAATAGTTACTGCAAAACGTGCTTTTCGGACGTTTTAACGTACCTTAATACTGTACTATTAAATTGAATTTTTTGATTGCAGAAAAATGTTTATTGTAGTGATATATAGTTACATGGTCTCCATGTATACTACTACACAGGCTATTACCACTGCAATCGATTTTAAGCCAGTTCTTGGGCACATGTTAGCGATGGAACGCATAGACTTGTCAAATTTATTAATTTTAGATCGGCCCTAGCTATTACAGTAGCATCATTAATATTTCTTTAGTCAATAGTTACTGCAAAACGTGCTTTTCAGACGTTTTAACGTACCTTAATACTGTACTATTAAATTGAATTTTTTGAATGCAGAAAAATTTTATATTGTAGTGATATATAGTTACATGGTCTCCATGTATACTACTACATAGGCTATAACCACTGCAATCGATTTTAAGCCAGTTCTTGGGCACATGTTAGCGATGGAACGCATACACTTGTCAAATTTATTAATTTTAGATCGGTCCTAGCTATTACAGTAGCATAATTAATATTTCTTTAGTTAATAGTTAATGCAAAACGTGCTTTTTAGACGTTTTAACGTACCTTAATACTGTACTATTAAATTGAATTTTTTGATTGCAGAAAAATGTTTATTGTAGTGATATATAGTTACATGGTCTCCATGTATACTACTACATAGGCTATAACCACTGCAATCGATTTTAAGCCAGTTATTGGGCACATGTTAGCGATGGAACGCATACACTAGTCAAATTTATTAATTTTAGATCATTCCTAGCTATTACAGTAGCCTAATTAATATTTCTTTAGTTAATAGTTACTGCAAAACGTGCTTTTCGGACGTTTTAACGTACCTTAATACTGTACTATTAAATTGAATTTTTTGATTGCAGAAAAATGTTTATTGTAGTGATATATAGTTACATGGTCTCCATGTATACTACTACACAGGCTATTACCACTGCAATCGATTTTAAGCCAGTTCTTGGGCACATGTTAGCGATGGAACGCATAGACTTGTCAAATTTATTAATTTTAGATCGGCCCTAGCTATTACAGTAGCATCATTAATATTTCTTTAGTCAATAGTTACTGCAAAACGTGCTTTTCAGACGTTTTAACGTACCTTAATACTGTACTATTAAATTGAATTTTTTGATTGCAGAAAAATTTTATATTGTAGTGATATATAGTTACATGGTCTCCATGTATACTACTACATAGGCTATAACCACTGCAATCGATTTTAAGCCAGTTATTGGGCACATGTTAGCGATGGAACGCATACACTAGTCAAATTTATTAATTTTAGATCATTCCTAGCTATTACAGTAGCCTAATTAATATTTCTTTAGTTAATAGTTACTGCAAAACGTGCTTTTCGGACGTTTTAACGTACCTTAATACTGTACTATTAAATTGAATTTTTTGATTGCAGAAAAATGTTTATTGTAGTGATATATAGTTACATGGTCTCCATGTATACTACTACACAGGCTATTACCACTGCAATCGATTTTAAGCCAGTTCTTGGGCACATGTTAGCGATGGAACGCATAGACTTGTCAAATTTATTAATTTTAGATCGGCCCTAGCTATTACAGTAGCATCATTAATATTTCTTTAGTCAATAGTTACTGCAAAACGTGCTTTTCAGACGTTTTAACGTACCTTAATACTGTACTATTAAATTGAATTTTTTGATTGCAGAAAAATTTTATATTGTAGTGATATATAGTTACATGGTCTCCATGTATACTACTACATAGGCTATAACCACTGCAATCGATTTTAAGCCAGTTATTGGGCACATGTTAGCGATGGAACGCATACACTAGTCAAATTTATTAATTTTAGATCATTCCTAGCTATTACAGTAGCCTAATTAATATTTCTTTAGTTAATAGTTACTGCAAAACGTGCTTTTCGGACGTTTTAACGTACCTTAATACTGTACTATTAAATTGAATTTTTTGATTGCAGAAAAATGTTTATTGTAGTGATATATAGTTACATGGTCTCCATGTATACTACTACACAGGCTATTACCACTGCAATCGATTTTAAGCCAGTTCTTGGGCACATGTTAGCGATGGAACGCATAGACTTGTCAAATTTATTAATTTTAGATCGGCCCTAGCTATTACAGTAGCATAATTAATATTTCTTTAGTTAATAGTTAATGCAAAACGTGCTTTTTAGACGTTTTAACGTACCTTAATACTGTACTATTAAATTGAATTTTTTGATTGCAGAAAAATGTTTATTGTAGTGATATATAGTTACATGGTCTCCATGTATACTACTACATAGGCTATAACCACTGCAATCGATTTTAAGCCAGTTATTGGGCACATGTTAGCGATGGAACGCATACACTAGTCAAATTTATTAATTTTAGATCATTCCTAGCTATTACAGTAGCCTAATTAATATTTCTTTAGTTAATAGTTACTGCAAAACGTGCTTTTCGGACGTTTTAACGTACCTTAATACTGTACTATTAAATTGAATTTTTTGATTGCAGAAAAATGTTTATTGTAGTGATATATAGTTACATGGTCTCCATGTATACTACTACACAGGCTATTACCACTGCAATCGATTTTAAGCCAGTTCTTGGGCACATGTTAGCGATGGAACGCATAGACTTGTCAAATTTATTAATTTTAGATCGGCCCTAGCTATTACAGTAGCATCATTAATATTTCTTTAGTCAATAGTTACTGCAAAACGTGCTTTTCAGACGTTTTAACGTACCTTAATACTGTACTATTAAATTGAATTTTTTGATTGCAGAAAAATGTTTATTGTAGTGATATATAGTTACATGGTCTCCATGTATACTACTACATAGGCTATAACCACTGCAATCGATTTTAAGCCAGTTATTGGGCACATGTTAGCGATGGAACGCATACACTAGTCAAATTTATTAATTTTAGATCATTCCTAGCTATTACAGTAGCCTAATTAATATTTCTTTAGTTAATAGTTACTGCAAAACGTGCTTTTCGGACGTTTTAACGTACCTTAATACTGTACTATTAAATTGAATTTTTTGATTGCAGAAAAATGTTTATTGTAGTGATATATAGTTACATGGTCTCCATGTATACTACTACACAGGCTATAACCACTGCAATCGATTTTAAGCCAGTTATTGGGCACATGTTAGCGATGGAACGCATACACTAGTCAAATTTATTAATTTTAGATCATTCCTAGTTATTACAGTAGCATAATTAATATTTCTTTAGTTAATAGTTACTGCAAAACGTGCTTTTCGGACGTTTTAACGTACCTTAATACTGTACTATTAAATTGAATTTTTTGATTGCAGAAAAATGTTTATTGTAGTGATATATAGTTACATGGTCTCCATGTATACTACTACACAGGCTATAACCACTGCAATCGATTTTAAGCCAGTTATTGGGCACATGTTAGCGATGGAACGCATACACTTGTCAAATTTATTAATTTTAGATCGGCCCTAGCTATTACAGTAGCATCATTTATACTTCTTTAGTCAATAGTTACTGCAAAACGTGCTCTTCAGACGTTTTAACGTACCTTAATACTGTACTAATAAATTGAATTTTTTGATTGCAGAAAAATTTTATATTGTAGTGATATATAGTTACATGGTCTCCATGTATACTACTACACAGGCTATTACCACTGCAATCGATTTTAAGCCAGTTATTGGGACATGTTAGCGATGGAAAGCATACACTTGTCAAATTTATTAATTTTAGATCGGCCCTAGCTATTACAGTAGCATCATTAATACTTCTTTAGTTAATAGTTACTGCAAAACGTGCTTTTCAGACGTTTTAACGTACCTTAATACTGTACTATTAAATTGAATTTTTTGATTGCAGAAAAATTTTATATTGTAGTGATATATAGTTACATGGTCTCCATGTATACTACTACACAGGCTATAACCACTGCAATCGATTTTAAGCCAGTTATTGGGCACATGTTAGCGATGGAACGCATACACTAGTCAAATTTATTAATTTTAGATCATTCCTAGTTATTACAGTAGCATAATTAATATTTCTTTAGTTAATAGTTACTGCAAAACGTGCTTTTCGGACGTTTTAACGTACCTTAATACTGTACTATTAAATTGAATTTTTTGATTGCAGAAAAATGTTTATTGTAGTGATATATAGTTACATGGTCTCCATGTATACTACTACACAGGCTATAACCACTGCAATCGATTTTAAGCCAGTTATTGGGCACATGTTAGCGATGGAACGCATACACTTGTCAAATTTATTAATTTTAGATCGGCCCTAGCTATTACAGTAGCATCATTAATATTTCTTTAGTCAATAGTTACTGCAAAACGTGCTTTTCAGACGTTTTAACGTACCTTAATACTGTACTATTAAATTGAATTGTTTGATTGCAGAAAATTTTTATATTGAAGTGATATATAGTTACATGGTCTCCATGTATACTACTACACAGGCTATAACCAGTGCAATCGATTTTAAGCCAGTTATTGGGCACATGTTAGCGATGGAACGCATACACTTGTCAAATTTATTAATTTTAGATCGGCCCTAGCTATTACAGTAGCATCATTAATATTTCTTTAGTTAATAGCTACTGCAAAACGTGCTTTTCAGACGTTTTAACGTACCTTAATACTGTACTATTAAATTGAATTTTTTGATTGCAGAAAAATTTTATATTGTAGTGATATATAGTTACATGGTCTCCATGTATACTACTACACAGGCTATAACCACTGCAATCGATTTTAAGCCAGTTATTGGGCACATGTTAGCGATGGAACGCATACACTTGTCAAATTTATTAATTTTAGATCGGCCCTAGCTATTACAGTAGCATCATTAATATTTCTTTAGTCAATAGTTACTGCAAAACGTGCTTTTCAGACGTTTTAACGTATTTTAATACTGTACTATTAAATTGAATTTTTTGAATGCAGAAAAATTTTATATTGTAGTGATATATAGTTACATGGTCTCCATGTATACTACTACACAGGCTATAACCACTGCAATCGATTTTAAGCCAGTTATTGGGCACATGTTAGCGATGGACCGCATACACTTGTCAAATTTATTAATTTTAGATCGTCCCTAGCTATTACAGTAGCATCGTTAATATTTCTTTAGTCAATAGTTACTGCAAAACCTGCTTTTCAGACGTTTTAACGTACCTTAATACTGTACTATTTAAATTGAATTTTTTGAATGCAGAAAAATTTTATATTGTAGTGATATATAGTTACATGGTCTCCATGTATACTACTACACAGGCTATTACCACTGCAATCGATTTTAAGCCAGTTTTTGGGCACATGTTAGCGATGGAACGCATACACTTGTCAAATTTATTAATTTTAGATCGGCCCTAGCTATTACAGTAGCATCATTAATATTTCTTTAGTCAATAGTTACTGCAAAACGTGCTTTTCAGACGTTTTAACGTACCTTAATACTGTACTATTAAATTGAATTTTTGATTGCAGAAAAATTTTATATAGTAGTGATATATAGTTACGTGGTCTCCATGTATACTACTACACAGGCTATAACCACTGCAATCGATTTTAAGCCAGTTATTGGGCACATGTTAGGGATGGAACGCATACACTTGTCAAATTTATTAATTTTAGATCGGCCCTAGCTATTACAGTAGCATCATTAATATTTCTTTAGTTAATAGCTACTGCAAAACGTGCTTTTCAGACGTTTTAACGTACCTTAATACTGTACTATTAAATTGAATTTTTTGAATGCAGAAAAATTTTATATTGTAGTGATATATAGTTACATGGTCCCCATGTATACTACTACACAGGCTATTACCACTGCAATCGATTTTAAGCCAGTTATTGGGCACATGTTAGCGATGGAACGCATTACACTTGTCAAATTTATTAATTTTAGATCGGCCCCTAGCTATTACAGTAGCATCAATAATATTTCTTTAGTCAATAGTTACTGCAAAACGTGCTTTTCAGACGTTTTAACGTACCTTAATACTGTACTATTAAATTGAATTTTTTGAATGCAGAAAAATTTATATTGTAGTGTGCTTTTAAGACGTTTTAACGTACCTTAATACTGTACTATTAAATTGAATTTTTTTATTGCAGAATTTTTTTTATTGTAGTGATATATGGTTACATGGTCTCCATATATACTACTACCAGAGCTATTAGCACTCCAATCGATTTTAAGCCAGTTATTGAGCACCTGTTAGCGATAGAACGCATACACTTGTCTAATTTATTAATTTTAGATCGGCCCTAGCTATTACAGTAGCATCATTAATATTTCTTTAGTCAATAGTTACTGCAAAACGTGCTTTTTCAGACGTTTTTAACGTACCTTAATACTGTACTATTAAATTGAATTTTTTTATTGCAGAAAAATTTTATATTGTAGTGATATATAGTTACATGGTCTCCATGTATACTACTACACAGGCTATTACGACTGCAATCGTTTTTAAGCCAGTTCTTGGGCACATGTTAGCGATGGAACGCATAGACTTGTCAAATTTATTAATTTTAGATCGGCCCTAGCTATTACAGTAGCATCATTAATATTTCTTTAGTCAATAGTTACTGCAAAACGTGCTTTTCAGACGTTTTAACGTACCTTAATACTGTACTATTAATTGAATTTTTTGATTGCAGAAAAATTTTATATTGTAGTGATATATAGTTACATGGTCTCCATGTATACTACTACACAGGCTATTACGACTGCAATCGATTTTAAGCCAGTTATTGGGCACATGTTAGCGATGGAACGCATACACTTGTCAAATTTATTAATTTTAGATCGGTCCTAGCTATTACAGTAGCATCATTAATATTTCTTTAGTCAATAGTTACTGCAAAACGTGCTTTTCAGACGTTTTAACGTACCTTAATACTGTACTATTAAATTGATTTTTTTATTGCAGAAAAATTTTATATTGTAGTGATATATAGTTACATGGTCTCCATGTATACTACTACACAGGCTATTACGACTGCAATCGTTTTTAAGCCAGTTCTTGGGCACATGTTAGCGATGGAACGCATACACTTGTCAAATTTATTAATTTTAGATCGGTCCTAGCTATTACAGTAGCATAATTAATATTTCTTTAGTTAATAGTTAATGCAAAACGTGCTTTTTAGACGTTTTAACGTACCTTAATACTGTACTATTAAATTGAATTTTTTGATTGCAGAAAAATGTTTATTGTAGTGATATATAGTTACATGGTCTCCATGTATACTACTACATAGGCTATAACCACTGCAATCGATTTTAAGCCAGTTATTGGGCACATGTTAGCGATGGAACGCATACACTAGTCAAATTTATTAATTTTAGATCATTCCTAGCTATTACAGTAGCCTAATTAATATTTCTTTAGTTAATAGTTACTGCAAAACGTGCTTTTCGGACGTTTTAACGTACCTTAATACTGTACTATTAAATTGAATTTTTTGATTGCAGAAAAATGTTTATTGTAGTGATATATAGTTACATGGTCTCCATGTATACTACTACACAGGCTATTACCACTGCAATCGATTTTAGCCAGTTCTTGGGCACATGTTAGCGATGGAACGCATAGACTTGTCAAATTTATTAATTTTAGATCGGCCCTAGCTATTACAGTAGCATCATTAATATTTCTTTAGTCAATAGTTACTGCAAAACGTGCTTTTCAGACGTTTTAACGTACCTTAATACTGTACTATTAAATTGAATTTTTTGATTGCAGAAAAATTTTATATTGTAGTGATATAGTTACATGGTCTCCATGTATACTACTACACAGGCTATAACCACTGCAATCGATTTTAAGCCAGTTATTGGGCACATGTTAGCGATGGAACGCATACACTAGTCAAATTTATTAATTTTAGATCATTCCTAGTTATTACAGTAGCATAATTAATATTTCTTTAGTTAATAGTTACTGCAAAACGTGCTTTTCGGACGTTTTAACGTACCTTAATACTGTACTATTAAATTGAATTTTTTGATTGCAGAAAAATGTTTATTGTAGTGATATATAGTTACATGGTCTCCATGTATACTACTACACAGGCTATAACCACTGCAATCGATTTTAAGCCAGTTATTGGGCACATGTTAGCGATGAAACGCATACACTTGTCAAATTTATTAATTTTAGATCGGCCCTAGCTATTACAGTAGCATCATTAATATTTCTTTAGTCAATAGTTACTGCAAAACGTGCTTTTCAGACGTTTTAACGTACCTTAATACTGTACTATTAAATTGAATTTTTTGATTGCAGAAAAATTTTATATAGTAGTGATATATAGTTACGTGGTCTCCATGTATACTACTACACAGGCTATAACCACTGCAATCGATTTTAAGCCAGTTATTGGGCACATGTTAGGGATGGAACGCATACACTTGTCAAATTTATTAATTTTAGATCGGCCCTAGCTATTACAGTAGCATCATTAATATTTCTTTAGTCAATAGTTACTGCAAAACGTGCTTTTCAGACGTTTTAACGTACCTTAATACTGTACTATTAAATTGAATTTTTTGAATGCAGAAAAATTTTATATTGTAGTGATATATAGTTACATGGTCCCCATGTATACTACTACACAGGCTATTACCACTGCAATCGATTTTAAGCCAGTTATTGGGCACATGTTAGCGATGGAACGCATACACTTGTCAAATTTATTAATTTTAGATCGGCCCTAGCTATTACAGTAGCATCATTAATATTTCTTTAGTTAATAGCTACTGCAAAACGTGCTTTTAAGACGTTTTAACGTACCTTAATACTGTACTATTAAATTAAATTTTTTTATTGCAGAATTTTTTTTATTGTAGTGATATATGGTTACATGGTCTCCATATATACTACTACCAGAGCTATTAGCACTCCAATCGATTTTAAGCCAGTTATTGAGCACCTGTTAGCGATAGAACGCATACACTTGTCTAATTTATTAATTTTAGATCGGCCCTAGCTATTACAGTAGCATCATTAATATTTCTTTAGTCAATAGTTACTGCAAAACGTGCTTTTCAGACGTTTTAACGTACCTTAATACTGTACTATTAAATTGAATTTTTTTATTGCAGAAAAATTTTATATTGTAGTGATATATAGTTACATGGTCTCCATGTATACTACTACACAGGCTATTACGACTGCAATCGTTTTTAAGCCAGTTCTTGGGCACATGTTAGCGATGGAACGCATAGACTTGTCAAATTTATTAATTTTAGATCGGCCCTAGCTATTACAGTAGCATCATTAATATTTCTTTAGTCAATAGTTACTGCAAAACGTGCTTTTCAGACGTTTTAACGTACCTTAATACTGTACTATTAAATTGAATTTTTTGATTGCAGAAAAATTTTATATTGTAGTGATATATAGTTACATGGTCTCCATGTATACTACTACACAGGCTATTACGACTGCAATCGATTTTAAGCCAGTTATTGGGCACATGTTAGCGATGGAACGCATACACTTGTCAAATTTATTAATTTTAGATCGGTCCTAGCTATTACAGTAGCATAATTAATATTTCTTTAGTTAATAGTTACTGCAAAACGTGCTTTTCAGACGTTTTAACGTACCTTAATACTGTACTATTAAATTGAATTTTTTGATTGCAGAAAAATGTTTATTGTAGTGATATATAGTTACATATTCTCCATGTATACTACTACATAGGCTATAACCACTGCAATCGATTTTAAGCCAGTTATTGGGCACATGTTAGCGATGGAACGCATACACTTGTCAAATTTATTAATTTTAGATCGGCCCTAGCTATTACAGTAGCATCATTAATATTTCTTTAGTCAATAGTTACTGCAAAACGTGCTTTTCAGACGTTTTAACGTACCTTAATACTGTACTATTAAATTGAATTTTTTGATTGCAGAAAAATTTTATATTGTAGTGATATATAGTTACATGGTCTCCATGTATACTACTACACAGGCTATTACGACTGCAATCGATTTTAAGCCAGTTATTGGGCACATGTTAGCGATGGAACGCATACACTTGTCAAATTTATTAATTTTAGATCGGTCCTAGCTATTACAGTAGCATCATTAATATTTCTTTAGTCAATAGTTACTGCAAAACGTGCTTTTCAGACGTTTTAACGTACCTTAATACTGTACTATTAAATTGAATTTTTTTATTGCAGAAAAATTTTATATTGTAGTGATATATAGTTACATGGTCTCCATGTATACTACTACACAGGCTATTACGACTGCAATCGTTTTTAAGCCAGTTCTTGGGCACATGTTAGCGATGGAACGCATACACTTGTCAAATTTATTAATTTTAGATCGGTCCTAGCTATTACAGTAGCATAATTAATATTTCTTTAGTTAATAGTTAATGCAAAACGTGCTTTTTAGACGTTTTAACGTACCTTAATACTGTACTATTAAATTGAATTTTTTGATTGCAGAAAAATGTTTATTGTAGTGATATATAGTTACATGGTCTCCATGTATACTACTACATAGGCTATAACCACTGCAATCGATTTTAAGCCAGTTATTGGGCACATGTTAGCGATGGAACGCATACACTAGTCAAATTTATTAATTTTAGATCATTCCTAGCTATTACAGTAGCCTAATTAATATTTCTTTAGTTAATAGTTACTGCAAAACGTGCTTTTCGGACGTTTTAACGTACCTTAATACTGTACTATTAAATTGAATTTTTTGATTGCAGAAAAATGTTTATTGTAGTGATATATAGTTACATGGTCTCCATGTATACTACTACACAGGCTATTACCACTGCAATCGATTTTAAGCCAGTTCTTGGGCACATGTTAGCGATGGAACGCATACACTTGTCAAATTTATTAATTTTAGATCGGCCCTAGCTATTACAGTAGCATCATTAATATTTCTTTAGTCAATAGTTACTGCAAAACGTGCTTTTCAGACGTTTTAACGTACCTTAATACTGTACTATTAAATTGAATTTTTTGATTGCAGAAAAATTTTATATTGTAGTGATATATAGTTACATGGTCTCCATGTATACTACTACACAGGCTATAACCACTGCAATCGATTTTAAGCCAGTTATTGGGCACATGTTAGCGATGGAACGCATACACTAGTCAAATTTATTAATTTTAGATCATTCCTAGTTATTACAGTAGCATAATTAATATTTCTTTAGTTAATAGTTACTGCAAAACGTGCTTTTCGGACGTTTTAACGTACCTTAATACTGTACTATTAAATTGAATTTTTTGATTGCAGAAAAATGTTTATTGTAGTGATATATAGTTACATGGTCTCCATGTATACTACTACACAGGCTATAACCACTGCAATCGATTTTAAGCCAGTTATTGGGCACATGTTAGCGATGAAACGCATACACTTGTCAAATTTATTAATTTTAGATCGGCCCTAGCTATTACAGTAGCATCATTAATATTTCTTTAGTCAATAGTTACTGCAAAACGTGCTTTTCAGACGTTTTAACGTACCTTAATACTGTACTATTAAATTGAATTTTTTGATTGCAGAAAAATTTTATATAGTAGTGATATATAGTTACGTGGTCTCCATGTATACTACTACACAGGCTATAACCACTGCAATCGATTTTAAGCCAGTTATTGGGCACATGTTAGGGATGGAACGCATACACTTGTCAAATTTATTAATTTTAGATCGGCCCTAGCTATTACAGTAGCATCATTAATATTTCTTTAGTCAATAGTTACTGCAAAACGTGCTTTTCAGACGTTTTAACGTACCTTAATACTGTACTATTAAATTGAATTTTTTGAATGCAGAAAAATTTTATATTGTAGTGATATATAGTTACATGGTCCCCATGTATACTACTACACAGGCTATTACCACTGCAATCGATTTTAAGCCAGTTATTGGGCACATGTTAGCGATGGAACGCATACACTTGTCAAATTTATTAATTTTAGATCGGCCCTAGCTATTACAGTAGCATCATTAATATTTCTTTAGTTAATAGCTACTGCAAAACGTGCTTTTAAGACGTTTTAACGTACCTTAATACTGTACTATTAAATTAAATTTTTTTATTGCAGAATTTTTTTTATTGTAGTGATATATGGTTACATGGTCTCCATATATACTACTACCAGAGCTATTAGCACTCCAATCGATTTTAAGCCAGTTATTGAGCACCTGTTAGCGATAGAAAGCATACACTTGTCTAATTTATTAATTTTAGATCGGCCCTAGCTATTACAGTAGCATCATTAATATTTCTTTAGTCAATAGTTACTGCAAAACGTGCTTTTCAGACGTTTTAACGTACCTTAATACTGTACTATTAAATTGAATTTTTTTATTGCAGAAAAATTTTATATTGTAGTGATATATAGTTACATGGTCTCCATGTATACTACTACACAGGCTATTACGACTGCAATCGTTTTTAAGCCAGTTCTTGGGCACATGTTAGCGATGGAACGCATAGACTTGTCAAATTTATTAATTTTAGATCGGCCCTAGCTATTACAGTAGCATCATTAATATTTCTTTAGTCAATAGTTACTGCAAAACGTGCTTTTCAGACGTTTTAACGTACCTTAATACTGTACTATTAAATTGAATTTTTTGATTGCAGAAAAATTTTATATTGTAGTGATATATAGTTACATGGTCTCCATGTATACTACTACACAGGCTATTACGACTGCAATCGATTTTAAGCCAGTTATTGGGCACATGTTAGCGATGGAACGCATACACTTGTCAAATTTATTAATTTTAGATCGGTCCTAGCTATTACAGTAGCATAATTAATATTTCTTTAGTTAATAGTTACTGCAAAACGTGCTTTTCAGACGTTTTAACGTACCTTAATACTGTACTATTAAATTGAATTTTTTGATTGCAGAAAAATGTTTATTGTAGTGATATATAGTTACATATTCTCCATGTATACTACTACATAGGCTATAACCACTGCAATCGATTTTAAGCCAGTTATTGGGCACATGTTAGCGATGGAACGCATACACTTGTCAAATTTATTAATTTTAGATCGGCCCTAGCTATTACAGTAGCATCATTAATATTTCTTTAGTCAATAGTTACTGCAAAACGTGCTTTTCAGACGTTTTAACGTACCTTAATACTGTACTATTAAATTGAATTTTTTTATTGCAGAAAAATTTTATATTGTAGTGATATATAGTTACATGGTCTCCATGTATACTACTACACAGGCTATTACGACTGCAATCGTTTTTAAGCCAGTTCTTGGGCACATGTTAGCGATGGAACGCATACACTTGTCAAATTTATTAATTTTAGATCGGTCCTAGCTATTACAGTAGCATAATTAATATTTCTTTAGTTAATAGTTAATGCAAAACGTGCTTTTTAGACGTTTTAACGTACCTTAATACTGTACTATTAAATTGAATTTTTGATTGCAGAAAAATGTTTATTGTAGTGATATATAGTTACATGGTCTCCATGTATACTACTACATAGGCTATAACCACTGCAATCGATTTTAAGCCAGTTATTGGGCACATGTTAGCGATGGAACGCATACACTAGTCAAATTTATTAATTTTAGATCATTCCTAGCTATTACAGTAGCCTAATTAATATTTCTTTAGTTAATAGTTACTGCAAAACGTGCTTTTCGGACGTTTTAACGTACCTTAATACTGTACTATTAAATTGAATTTTTTGATTGCAGAAAAATGTTTATTGTAGTGATATATAGTTACATGGTCTCCATGTATACTACTACACAGGCTATTACCACTGCAATCGATTTTAAGCCAGTTCTTGGGCACATGTTAGCGATGGAACGCATAGACTTGTCAAATTTATTAATTTTAGATCGGCCCTAGCTATTACAGTAGCATCATTAATATTTCTTTAGTCAATAGTTACTGCAAAACGTGCTTTTCAGACGTTTTAACGTACCTTAATACTGTACTATTAAATTGAATTTTTTGATTGCAGAAAAATTTTATATTGTAGTGATATATAGTTACATGGTCTCCATGTATACTACTACACAGGCTATAACCACTGCAATCGATTTTAAGCCAGTTATTGGGCACATGTTAGCGATGGAACGCATACACTAGTCAAATTTATTAATTTTAGATCATTCCTAGTTATTACAGTAGCATAATTAATATTTCTTTAGTTAATAGTTACTGCAAAACGTGCTTTTCGGACGTTTTAACGTACCTTAATACTGTACTATTAAATTGAATTTTTTGATTGCAGAAAAATGTTTATTGTAGTGATATATAGTTACATGGTCTCCATGTATACTACTACACAGGCTATAACCACTGCAATCGATTTTAAGCCAGTTATTGGGCACATGTTAGCGATGGAACGCATACACTTGTCAAATTTATTAATTTTAGATCGGCCCTAGCTATTACAGTAGCATCATTTATACTTCTTTAGTCAATAGTTACTGCAAAACGTGCTCTTCAGACGTTTTAACGTACCTTAATACTGTACTATTAAATTGAATTTTTTGATTGCAGAAAAATTTTATATTGTAGTGATATATAGTTACATGGTCTCCATGTATACTACTACACAGGCTATTACGACTGCAATCGATTTTAAGCCAGTTATTGGGCACATGTTAGCGATGGAACGCATACACTTGTCAAATTTATTAATTTTAGATCGGTCCTAGCTATTACAGTAGCATAATTAATATTTCTTTAGTTAATAGTTACTGCAAAACGTGCTTTTCAGACGTTTTAACGTACCTTAATACTGTACTATTAAATTGAATTTTTTGATTGCAGAAAAATGTTTATTGTAGTGATATATAGTTACATATTCTCCATGTATACTACTACATAGGCTATAACCACTGCAATCGATTTTAAGCCAGTTATTGGGCACATGTTAGCGATGGAACGCATACACTTGTCAAATTTATTAATTTTAGATCGGCCCTAGCTATTACAGTAGCATCATTAATATTTCTTTAGTCAATAGTTACTGCAAAACGTGCTTTTCAGACGTTTTAATGTACCTTAATACTGTACTATTAAATTGAATTTTTTTATTGCAGAAAAATTTTATATTGTAGTGATATATAGTTACATGGTCTCCATGTATACTACTACACAGGCTATTACGACTGCAATCGTTTTTAAGCCAGTTCTTGGGCACATGTTAGCGATGGAACGCATAGACTTGTCAAATTTATTAATTTTAGATCGGCCCTAGCTATTACAGTAGCATCATTAATATTTCTTTAGTCAATAGTTACTGCAAAACGTGCTTTTCAGACGTTTTAACGTACCTTAATACTGTACTATTGAATTGAATTTTTTGATTGCAGAAAAATTTTATATTGTAGAGATATATAGTTACATGGTCTCCAGGTATACTACTACACAGGCTATTACCACTGCAATCGATTTTAAACCAGTTCTTGGGCACATGTTAGCGATGGAACGCATACACTTGTCAAATTTATTAATTTTAGATCGGCCCTAGCTATTACAGTAGCATCATTAATATTTCTTTAGTCAATAGTTACTGCAAAACGTGCTTTTCAGACGTTTTAACGTACCTTAATACTGTATTATTAAATTGAATTTTTTGATTGCAGAAAATTTTTATATTGAAGTGATATATAGTTACATGGTCTCCATGTATACTACTACACAGGCTATAACCAGTGCAATCGATTTTAAGCCAGTTATTGGGCACATGTTAGCGATGGAACGCATACACTTGTCAAATTTATTAATTTTAGATCGGCCCTAGCTAATACAGTAGCATCATTAATATTTCTTTAGTTAATAGTTACTGCAAAACGTGCTTTTCAGACGTTTTAACGTACCTTAATACTGTACTATTAAATTGAATTTTTTGATTGCAGAAAAATTTTATATTGTAGTGATATATAGTTACATGGTCTCCATGTATACTACTACACAGGCTATAACCACTGCAATCGATTTTAAGCCAGTTATTGGGCACATGTTAGCGATGGAACGCATACACTTGTCAAATTTATTAATTTTAGATCGGCCCTAGCTATTACAGTAGCATCATTAATATTTCTTTAGTCAATAGTTACTGCAAAACGTGCTATTCAGACGTTTTAACGTATTTTAATACTGTACTATTAAATTGAATTTTTTGAATGCAGAAAAATTTTATATTGTAGTGATATATAGTTACATGGTCTCCATTTATACTACTACACAGGCTATTACCACTGCAATCGATTTTAAGCCAGTTATTGGGCACATGTCAGCGATGGAATGCATACACTTGTCAAATTTATTAATTTTAGATCGGCCCTAGCTATTACAGTAGCATCATTAATATTTCTTTAGTCAATAGTTACTGCAAAACGTGCTTTTCAGACGTTTTAACGTACCTTAATACTGTACTATTAAATTGAATTTTTTGATTGCAGAAAAATTTTATATTGTAGTGATATATAGTTACATGGTCTCCATGTATACTACTACACAGGCTATAACCACTGCAATCGATTTTAAGCCAGTTATTGGGCACATGTTAGCGATGGAACGCATACACTTGTCAAATTTATTAATTTTAGATCGGCCCTAGCTATTACAGTAGCATCATTAATATTTCTTTAGTCAATAGTTACTGCAAAACGTGCTTTTCAGACGTTTTAACGTACCTTAATACTGTACTATTAAATTGAATTTTTTGATTGCAGAAAATTTTTATATTGAAGTGATATATAGTTACATGGTCTCCATGTATACTACTACACAGGCTATAACCAGTGCAATCGATTTTAAGCCAGTTATTGGGCACATGTTAGCGATGGAACGCATACACTTGTCAAATTTATTAATTTTAGATCGGCCCTAGCTATTACAGTAGCATCATTAATATTTCTGTAGTTAATAGTTACTGCAAAACGTGCTTTTCAGACGTTTTAACGTACCTTAATACTGTACTATTAAATTGAATTTTTTGATTGCAGAAGAATTTTATATTGTAGTGATATATAGTTACATGGTCTCCATGTATACTACTTCACATGCTATAACCACTGCAATCGATTTTAAGCCAGTTATTGGGCACATGTTAGCGATGGAACGCATACACTTGTCAAATTTATTAATTTTAGATCGGCCCTAGCTATTACAGTAGCATCATTAATATTTCTTTAGTCAATAGTTACTGCAAAACGTGCTTTTCAAACGTTTTAACGTACCTTAATACTGCACTATTAAATTGAATTTTTTGATTGCAGAAAAATTTTATATTGTAGTGATATATAGTTACATGGTCTCCATGTATACTACTACACAGGCTATAACCACTGCAATCGATTTTAAGCCAGTTCTTGGGCACATGTTAGCGATGGAACGCATACACTTGTCAAATTTATTAATTTTAGATCGGCCCTAGCTATTACAGTAGCATCATTAATATTTCTTTAGTCAATAGTTACTGCAAAACCTGCTTTTCAGACGTTTTAACGTACCTTAATACTGTACTATTAAATTGAATTTTTTGAATGCAGAAAAATTTTATATTGTAGTGATATATAGTTACATGGCCTCCATGTATACTACTACACAGGCTATTACCACTGCAATCGATTTTAAGCCAGTTCTTGGGCACATGTTAGCGATGGAACGCATACACTTGTCAAATTTATTAATTTTAGATCGGCCCTAGCTATTACAGTAGCATCATTAATATTTCTTTAGTCAATAGTTACTGCAAAACGTGCTTTTCAGACGTTTTAACGTACCTTAATACTTTACTATTAAATTGAATTTTTTGATTGCAGAAAAATTTTATATAGTAGTGATATATAGTTACGTGGTCTCCATGTATACTACTACACAGGCTATAACCACTGCAATCGATTTTAAGCCAGTTATTGGGCACATGTTAG
>CALNHX010011374.1:0-32614 GCA_940337035.1 Agriotes lineatus
TTACTTGTTCTATGGTTTCATTATTTACTGCAATGGAAAACTCTCTTTTGCTTAATTATTTTTGTCTCTGTATGTTTAGACATTAATTTTATTTATTATAAGTTACTAGCAACCAGTGAGACAAATGTCTCATTTAATAAAACAAAAAAGACCGTTTTTCAAATAGAACAGCGTCCCGGACGGACCAGCGTCCCGGACGGACGGAAATCACGTGATTTCTCGAAAACCGGAAGTGTCACGTGACTGAAATTCGGTTCCTGGCCTGACATGACCATTCCAAACATATAACTTTAATAACTTTTTTCTCTATCTCTTACGGTTTGGCTGCTGAAACAGCGTCTCGGACGCACGGAAATCACGTGATATCTCGAAAACCGGAAGTGTCACGTGACTGAAATTCGGATCCTGACCTGACATGACCATTCCAAACATATAACTTTAATAACTTTTTTCTCTATCTCTTACGGTTTGGCTGCTGAAACAGCGTCTCGGACGGACGGAAATCACGTGATATCTCGAAAACCGGAAGTGTCACGTGACTGAAATTCGGATCCTGACCTGACATGACCATTCCAAACATATAACTTTCATAACTTTTTTCTCTATCTCTTACGGTTTGACTGCTGAAACAGCGTCCCGGACGGACGGACGGACAGACAAATCTATTAGATAAAGGATAACTAAAACGCTATGGTAGTTTCACGTGATACCATGTATAAAAGTAATACTTTCTGAAGGAACATTTCACCTTTTTTCATCGGAATTTGTTGTAATATGAAATTGGTTTCTGTTATATCCGTTTATAACCGTTGTAACATTTGCTTTCTTAGATATTTCCATTTATTGGAGAATTTTTTGTTAAAGAATTTGCGCGTTTTCTAAATTCTCGATACTATGTAAGAACCTTCTTCTAAATCTTATATGTCCATGTCCAAAATTGCGAGGTTTGGAAACCTTGGTGGCCACGACACAAGACCTACTGATTTGTTATACAGCTTTTTCCGAATTTTCTAAGAAAAAATATTGCAGTTATTATGAATTCGGGCTCCATCATATTGAAGCCAGATGTTTTATGGGATTGCCGAAGGAACATCGTTAAAAAATTACATTGAGCACTTGCTCAGAGAAGTAAAAACCTAATATGGTTTCATTTAATAGTACCCCTTGCTAAATCTCTAACACGTTTCAGAAATTGTTATAAATTACAAAGTTTTATCTAACTCAAATGCTTGTTTCTTTTATCATATTTTGAATCTCACATATTAGACATTTATTTTGTAATAATAGTAATAATTTTGAACTTAAAATCGGATGACACATAATGCAATTTTGACATCATACAATTAATCATATAATTCTTTAGATTGTTCTATTTAATTAGGTAAAAATATTTACTTAGACTCTAGAGTAGTATCAAAACTTCCTTGTGGTAGAACCAAAAGTGGAGCCACTACAACATTTTTGACTGCAATTAAATTGCAGAACGCCATTGACTTGTTAACTAATAATTTAAAACTTTTCTTTTGCGTTAAGTTGAAGGATTCCAATATGAAGAAAGTTATACGGTTTTCAATTTGTATTCAAATGTTTATAGCTCAAGAAAAGCTTCAAAACGGTTTATTATGCTTTTGTGAAAATAGTGACAAAAATTCTGATGCAATGTTCAATATGATAATAGTTTAAAATAACTAAAACTAGATTGGGGACACTTTTCTGTGTTGATAATACAAATCCAAAAATTTTTAAATAATTCATAACTTCGGTATTCTAGTGACACTGTAGGTGTAAATATTAAAAACGTCATTCTTAATCACTTTCCGTCTGCTAAATGTAGATAAGAACTAAAAACTCTCCATAAATTTACCGATTGTCAATGATATGAGTTAATAAGACACATTAAGCTATACATTGACTTGAATAGAAAGAAGGTTGACACATTATGTGGCTCTAGTTTTTAAGTATGGAAGGCAGATGAAAAAATTATGAAAATAGATGAAGATGCTGCCACAGTTTCGCCTGAAAATGATATTATTTTAGTAGTTTGTAGTAGCATTTCTGGAGTTTTAAAATTTATATTAAAAGTATAGGATCCAATAAAACTGCATTTGATATATACAGTTTTATGCTTCAGTTGAAAAAGGATTTAATACAAAGATTAGAAAATAATTTTCATAGTTTTGAAACCAAAATAAAATCGGGACCTCTCCTTAACGCAAACAGCAAGAATAGAATAGAAATCGAGTGCAATACTTTTTAACAATGATTTATACATTATATAATTACAAAATTTTTGGGGCTTTTTAGACCATTAGCAAAGTGTCAGAAAATAAAATTTGAAAATCAAAATTCAGATTTCCAACCTATTACGAATATTTCGAAAATAAATGCTCCAAACTTGAAAATTGATGTGAGTTAGCTTTACAGTGAGGTAATGAAGATGCCTTAAAATTTAAAAGAAAATAAAATTTAAAAGAAAATAAATTTAGGTACTCAAGAAAATGGCGAGATGGTTTCAAACGTTTCAAAAATAATGTAAAGATGTTTTCTTTGGTTTCATATTTATCAACCGAATATACCTGTGAGCTCAGCACTTTCTGAGTAATTTTTTAGTAATTGGCACTAAATGGAGAAGCGAACAATATCGATGCTCCACAGAATTAATTTGTTAAATTGCTAATTGATTTAATTTTAAAGAAAAATTTCTAAGAGTTATCAACGAACGACGAGGATATACTCGAAAATAAGTTCAACAGAAAGCATAAATGTTAATTTAATTCCTTGTTCTTGTATGGTCATGTGATATAAATGTTGAATGATCTGGATCTGGTATGCATATCTGCAGAATAAAGAAACACGCAACTGTTTGTATTTTCAATAAATAACTAAGACTCCTGCCTGTCATTTGAACTACCCTACGACTTTTTTTCTCCCATCATCGTTCTTTCTCGTCCAGATGTTTCACGTGAAAAAAGAGCATAAACACCAGTAATTTGTGTGTGAATTTCTGATGGGGGCTCACCTTTTGCTGTAGAAATAGTATGACAGAATCAACCTCGGATTTGGTAGAATTTTAGATCGGCTCCGACATTCTTAAGCAGTGTTAGGTTTACTCAAACAAAATCTATTCTCGTATTAATAGACGAAAGCGAAATAATGAGCGTCAAAGCTAGTTTAGCCACAACCAGCATAAAAAATTTTCCTACCGGCCTAATAGCGATGTATCTTTACTCTACGGACACGCCTTGTATTAATTTTATTATTACCGGAAATTCTAAATTCTGAATTAAGCCAGAGAATTTTGTGTCTGGAAAAGCAGTTATTACAACATTTTAAAATGCTCTGTATCATTACAATGAATAATGCCAGTTATTATAGCACATTAAGGGATCAAGTTTCTAATAATTATGAAACAAACCAACTATAAGAATGGATAATTTATTAAAACTACAATTTAGTTGTATATATTGAAAGTTATCAAGTATTATAAATTTGTTATAATAACATTTATTTCAAAAGTGCACTTCTACATATTTATATTTTTTAGTCACATGGAAAGGTTATACCACTGAAACTGAAAAAACAGTTTTTTTTATTGTAGGACTTGCTCCAGATAGTGTGTTTTCTGATTGAGTTTAACATATGTAAAATTCGGGCATTTCATTCCATATAGAAACATGTCCTTAGACAAGGTGAGTCAGGGTGGCCGAAATATCTCTTTTCCAAAACCCAGTCAATCTGGCACACCGTTGAGGGAGTACTGAGTGATGTGGTTAGCATCACGCCTTCCACGATTGCCTTATTTTCCTACTTCCACAACTGTAGTTTCGGTACCGAATATTTATTTATTTTTTTAAATTAAAGTAAATCGCTATTGTAGAATAATGTATCAAATAATATTATGATACAAATCTTGATATAAAAAAAAACAGCGAAAATCCACACTTTTTAAGCGATTATCGTTTAAGGTTTAACTCGAAAACTATAAAACCACAAAAAAGCATTCGGCAAAGAGAGTACTTATTTCCACTTTTTTTTTAGAAAAATAATGGTTTTCAAAAAATATAAGAAAGAAGTTTTGTTTTAAACACGAGGTTTGTTATGTGAGAGAGTAAAACTCGAATTTAAGAATCTTAAAAAAATATCATCAGAGGACAAGAAAATTCAAAACATTAGCTACATTTTTAGCGCTCTTATAATACAAACTATTTCTATTACAGCCCCTTCGTAATATTCGCTTAATTTTGGCCAAAAAATGTTTCTTCTATTTAAAGAACACATCCTAATAACTTTTCTTTTAATTTTATGACAGTCAGGAATGAAATCGAATTAATTTTTTTCATCGGCGTTGTTATAGACATTTAACAAATTGAGAATTGTTACGAGCTTTATTACCGGTAATGGATATTATGCTATTATAGATAGATATTATCGCACTCTTTTTTACAAAACAAAGAATACCTTGAAACAGAATATATTGATGAATATAAAATATTGAACAATGCACAGTGCTTATGGCGCTTTGCTCATAATCAAACTTGTATCGTTAATATCTATTAACCTGAAATACATCATACCTATAACAATTCAATAAATCAAAACTTTGATCAGATATACTTTCCGTTAAATTTAAAAATACTTGCTCAATGCGCAGAGGCAAAGAAAACACTATTTTACGAAACTCGAAACACTTTTCAATTATTAATTGTATCATACATAATGTATGTATTATCTGTAATCTCATAAACCTTGCGGTGTAGAGGCTGGTGGTTTATGCGCTGGCATCTGGCGGTACCAGGCTCAACTTGCCCCGGATTCGGGATACAGAGTTGGAGCGCGCCTTTGGTGCCTGCGCAGTAACCATTGTGTGAGGTGTGTGTCTTGATGATGTGTTGACCTTCACTTTGTTACTCTATCTCTTAGGTCTGTGGTTCTGAGTAGAGCACAGTTATTTTGGTGCACAACTGTAAATGGTCTCACCGAGCCAGATTCCAATCGCCAAGGCTACGGAAAAATTCCGACCCCGCGGGATTCGAACCGAGGACTTGCGTAATGCAAGCCTGGCTCTTACCCAACTGCGCCACGCGGCTTCTTCATTATTAATTGTATATGACTTAAAATATACTTTTCTGAAAATACACATTTTATGCATTCTTGACACTTTAAATTTGATTTAATTCGTTTTAAAATATATCCACCTCAACTATACAGTCTGTTCTACAAAAACGGCCCAAGGCGATAGCGACTTTAATTCTAATCTAATTTATCAATAAACCATATATCTATATTATTATGTTGAGGCTCTAACTGATTGTGTATGCTAACTATTTTTAATATCGGTACCTACACAATGCAATGTATTTGATTATATTAATTACACTCTTTTAACTGTATTTTATTTAATATAGCTTCAATAGGATAAACTTAAAAACCCACCTGAAAAACTTTCACTTTTGCTGCTGGAATGTCACGTCCAAAAACAATACTCCCCCTGACGTCCACAGCCTGGATCCCCTAGCTAGTCCTGTATTGTTGTGTTGCTTAAAAACAAATATGCACCGATCTGTCAAAATCCTGGCTGCTAACAGGAAAGGTCCCGTCCCAACTCAGCAAAGCTCCTGCCACCTTCCAGAGGTTCCCTCGTCCCAACTGGTTCACGGCAAGTTTGCTATTCTAGATGATCTTTGATTAATATTCTTCTTTTATAGCTCCAACTGTAGCAATATCTGTCGTGAGTAACCAACAGTACTGCCAAGTCCTGAAGTCCCTCTGCTGTCCTCCGTAATCAGATCCTCAATGTGTAACTTTTATTAATGTACCTTCTTATCACTTGTATTAATGAAAATAAATAACTCTATTCAAATCTTCTCCTCTTCTAGCTGCTTTTACTTGCTGGTATCTAACTAAATAACCTTCCAATACTCTTCTATAACTGCATCTTCACAAATTATATCTGGTTTAAGTTTCTCATTATATTCACACGTCAATTTATTAAAACCCTTTTCAAAATGTATTTGACTAATTCACATAATAAAATTAGGGTAAATTTCTATTTTTTATTGTAATCGAAAAATTGTGTCAAAATTACATTTTATGTTTTATTAGTTGTTGAGTTTCTAATAATGGTAACAAAAACTGTTTATCTTCTAAGTTACAATTATTTATGCCCTCTACAAATTAAAATAATTTGAGTTCTACCTACTCATCTAATTATTTCAATAGAAATTCTATTCGCCATATGTAATCTGCGTATATATTTATCTTATACCTTTTAAAACCATTAAAGAATACTCAAGTGCTATACATATCACCATAGTTTGCATCAAAATTAAATTCTATTAATAATTTTCAATTAAACAGGCAATTCTTTTATAAATTTGTCTATTTGATTACCTATATTGATATACCAAATTTTATATTTAAATTATTCTTCAACATATACTGCCGCCGGGGTCGGTAGCTCAGTGGTAAGCATCCTGACTACTGATCTAAGGGTCGCGAGTTCGATTCCCGGGTGGTTTTCCCCCCCCAAAAATAAAAAAAATGCAGATGAAAGCTTCTACAGAATGCCATCATTCGAAAGTGATGTAAAGCCGTGGGTCCCATGTTACTACGATGTGTAGCATGTAAAAGATCCCTTGCTAGGGTTGGAACTCCTTAGTCTCGGCAAAATTCTAAGTAGGACATTGACCATATGACCAAAGCAGTCGGTGTCTAAGGTACCTGGTACTCTGCATGCCTAGACCTTGTCCATTAACAAACAAACAAACAAAACATATACTGCCCTTTAGGTATCATAGCAATATATTATTAAACGGGACAATCTTAACTATAACTTTCCGAAAAGAATTCTTTTTTAAATACCTTGTTTGTTGTGACGCCATCGATTTTTTTTAAAAATTGGTCGGACTAATTGTTTTAGTATATTCTTGTAGAGAATTTTAAGAACTTTTCACTGGTATAGACTTTTAGTAGGGTTATACTATGAAATTTTTGCAAAAAAAGCAAAAACCGATTTGAGCTAGTAAGCTGTCAAATCCGAACTTTTGTGGAACAAACAATTGGTGGTAATAATTAAGCAAGCTGCGTCGTTTATTTGACGTTTCAAAGTGCCTAAAGAAATGCATTTTGCTTATTGTTAACCATCCCAAAATGGAAAATATTGATGAACTAGAAGATATGCTACAAGTTTATTTTGAGTGTCAAAAAATAGTGTACAAGCGCAGAGGTTTTATTTTTTATGCTGATCGTTTTCCCGACAGAATTGCTCCCAATCGTCGTAAGTTCGGAAAATTGGAACAGCGTTTACGAAAAACTGGAGCTTCAATAACAACGAAAGGAAATCGTCATATTCGAAACCAAAATTTAGAATTGGACGTGTTACTTAACGTCGAAGAAAGACCACGAACATGGATTCCTGAAATTGCGCGTAACACTAACGTATCTTTTAGCATGGTTCACCACATTTTGAGAAACCATAAATTACGTCCTTATAAGGTGCGTTACATCTTATTACTTACATATTAATTTACTTTGAATATTTTATTAGGTTAGCCGAGTTCAAAATTTACAACCGAATGATGCTGCATAACGACTGACCTCAAATTGGTTTGAAACTGGTACCTACCTCTTCCAACAACGGCATGCTTAATCGAAACAAACATTATCGCTGGAGTTGCCAAAATCTAAGGGAAGTCAAAGAACGCAATTTTCAGAGAAGGTTTAGTGTTATTGTTTGGTGCGGCATCTTCGATCTTGTGGGCCCTTTCTTTATTGAGGGCACACCAACAGCCGAGCGTTATAGCCATATTCCCCCTAATGATTTAGCCGCATATCTTGACGAACTGCAACTGATTCTGAGGCAGAATATGTTTTTTCAGCAAGATGGTGCTCCTGTATATAACGCCAATATTACTACAAATTATTTGAACGAAAAGTTTGGCCAGAACTGGATAGCTATTAACGGCCCAACTAAATGGTTCTCTCGTTCGCCCGATTCAAGCCCGTCGACTTTTTTCTGTTGAGTGAATTAAAGAAAGACAAAGTTTTTACAACATTGCCCCAAACCGCAGAGAAGCTAAAAGACCGAATTAAACTGATTATCGAAGATATTCGCAAAGATGTACTTATTCGAGTAGTAATAGTGTGAGAAGATGATGCCAGTTATGCATAGGCAAAAATAGCTCACAGTTTCAGCAATTTTCTTAGTTCTATTTTATTATCGTTGTAGTATAATATCTAATCGAAATGATCTCATTAGTAATAGTCAATTAAACAAGCGTTTTAAGGTTGCTTTATTATGAGTAACTATTTTGTTTCTACAGAAGTTTTCATTAAATGGTCTACTAGCTCGAACTAGTCTTTTCGCATTTTTTTTTGAAAATTTGCATCATACATTCTTATGTGCGAAAAGTACATAAAATTCTCTACAAGAATACGCCAAAAAAATGTACCGACCAAAAAGAATGTCGGTGACGTCACAAAAAACAAATGAGGATGTTTAAAAAAATCTGTTCATCAAACTGCATCGTCCCATTTAACACTATATATGGTTTGTTAGACTAAAAGTACTATTAAAGTCGTTATAGTTTTGGGCCATTTTTATAGAACAGGCTGTATAATCAATTTTTTGTGTATTTATGTATATCTATTTTAGTACTCCAATTTCGAGGTATTACTTCATGAAATAAAAGTCCTGACACGTCAAAATAGCCCCGTCAAAACAGCCCCGTCATAATAGCCCCGACAAAAAGGCTCACACACAAAATAGCCCAGTCCAAAATAGCTCCGACAAAATAGCCCTGCCAAAACATCCGTAGCAATAATATTTGTAAACACAAGACATGACCAATGTTACTTTGTTTATTTATATACACATTGTATATAACTAATAGCGGTTGGGCGACGCAGGGTGAGAATTTCAATTATAAATTCTTATTGTTCAGTTAGTTACTTCCATTATTATTTTAAAATCAAATAATACTTACGTTTTTTTAAATCAATACTGCATCTATAGATACTATTGTTTAAAACTTTCCACTTTCCGGAACTGGAAACTGAAAGTAGATTTTCAGCTTTTACAAAAATTATAAAAAAAGAAATAGGCACTATTTACTAATTTATTAAAATAATACATGTTATTTACAAATGCAATCATATAAAACACCCATGTTATAGAACTACATTTGGTTATGAAATAACAACATAAAAAGATCAGCATATTAAGAGTTATATTCCTATAAAAAAATACATTTTCAATTTTACCATTACCATTAAATATCTGAATTATATGAGACACTGCGGAGATAATCAATAACATTTAAATTATGACAATCGTGTGCTATCATTTCTAATCTGCGATTAAGTTGGACAACACAAAGCTATTTTGGTACGAAGCTATTTTGTCATGGAGCTATTTTGTCCGAGCTATTCTAACGGGGCTGTTTTGACGGAGCTATTTTGGGTGGGGATGTTTTGTCGGCGCACCAATAAAAGTTAATCTTTTATTTTGTTCCTTTTCCTTTGACTTGTAAGCATAATAATTGTGTCAACCAGATTTATATCATTAGTACAAGTATAATTTGATGCAATTGCATTAATTTCCTTGCACTGGACTAAGCATTTACTTTTTAAAAAATCCTGCACTAAATTGCATTGAAAATCAATAATGCGCAATATTGATGGACCAAGCTGTGATATGGCAGCATTTTCATATTCTTCAAAGTGTAACTAGCTGTTACAATTTGTTACAAAACAGGGGCACTTTGTTACAACATTTATAACTAAAGCAAACATGAATAATAACGACAAATTCATTATTTATTGATAAGGTGCGAATATAAGTTTAACAATATTTATTGAAAGCATGAAAAAATTAAATATAGATTCTAAAATACAAAGAAAATATGTTGGTAACAAAACCCTCCAGTCGCTATCTTCATTATTTAAATCGGAACTGCAGTTAACACAAATATAAAAAAGATTCGACGAACCAGCAACATGGGCCCACTTTTAGCGCTGGGTACATTGAATCCATTTTTCTCCAGGTTTGGAAGCTGAAAATGCACCCAAACAGACGATGCCGAGGGATTCTTTACCATCTGAGCTTGATGACAATGAAACTCTATGTGAACTGCTGCTTTTATTTTTTCTTTGTACTGCTATTTGTTGATGCTTTTGCCTCGCTTATTAATTTTTTAGCAATTTTTTAACTTTCCTACTTGACCCTTTAGTTTTCCTAGCATTTGTCTTCTCTTAATGATTATTTAACAGGGGTGTTAGTCAGAATTGCAGATTTAGCAACAGGGTAGGGTCTCAACTCTTGTGGTGTTATAATTGTTTGTGGTGGTATCCTCACAGTAGGTGTTGGAGGAGGTGTTTTATTGCTGACATAGTTGGTTGATATTTATGAATGAAATCTTCAGGTGCAGTTGGTGCCTTGACTATGGCAACACTAAAAATCTCAACGTTTTCAGGAGTTGCTGTTGTAGATGGTTGGGAAACGTGTGATGATGTCGATGCCTCATTATTTACCATTGGTCGATCGGGCACTGCAACTGTTAACAAGTCATCGTCAGCAAATATATCCTGGTGTATTTTCAAATTCCGGTAGAAATAAATCCAGCTATTATATTTTTCGGTGTTATTGCATGAGGAAGAGCATCACTTACAATTACTGGTATGTCGTAAATAATCATATTGGTGCCAGGGTGACTTTTCATCCATGCATCTTCAGAATGTTTTGAAAGAAACATAAACTGATTTTCCGAGCGGCTGCAACTTGCGAGTTGTGTGAGGTAGGAACGACAACAGAACCCCACCATGGGTTTTTACAAAAGTGAAGTACAGCAATATATAGATGTGGCTGATGATTATCCAAAAGTATTAACACCGGATGCTTTTTGGAGCATCGAACATGCTTGTTAAAATGCTTAATGAATGCTAAGAATTCTTCATCCATTTTTATTTGGAGCTCCTACACATCCAGTGGAGCCATTGGAAACAAAGTAATTTTTATATGTTTTCCAAGGAAGAACGAACATGGGTGGTACGGAATTCCCAGAGGCACTAACCGCAAGAACCATTGTAACAGGTTCCTCTTTCTTCAGACGTTACTGCTCAAACCTTCTTTTTGCCTTTTATAACCACTATTTTATTTGGTTTCAGGACAGTGGTGGGCCCAGTTTCGTCAACGTTCCACACATCTTGGCACTCGAATCCATATCTATCGTATACTGTTCCGAGGATGTTAAAAAATTTACAGAAGTTGGAATTTACTAACCTTAGTCAATGCATTGAAAATACATTTTGCAAATTTTCAAGTCTGGCATACATATTTCAAAATCTGAAAGATTACAAGAGATAGAAATAAAAAAAGTTTTTAAATTGTTCACACCTGTATTACTATTGTTTACTATAGGCCACGCAAAACGTTACTGCGAAGTTCTGCTGCATAGCAGATCATTAATAAATAATACGTACTACAGTTTTGAACATTTTCAACATCTTGTACACTTTAATATTAATTTGTAATTATAGATAAAGATGTTGAATTCGATATTACATTCAAAATTTTTTATATAACTTTAGAAGATGTATTGCTTATATGAGTCTTTCTTATTATTATATTTATTAGCTGTTTAAAAGAAGTTCTGTGAGTTACAAGCCATCCGATCGGCATCTCTACATATTATCGTTCATAGTTTACTTTGTTTACTCATAAAACGTGCTTTAATAGTAAATATAAAGACCGGATCAAAATTGCTTTTTATTAAGAGGAACAGGGCAGTATGAAAAGGGAATTAGATGTAAATAGACCTTTGAGTTGTTTGGTCGATATGTATCTTTATTTTTGTGTTAATTGTTCAATAAATATATTTTACAAGGATTTGTTGTTTGAGAAGCTATTACATTGTATAAACTAAGTAACTTTGCATTTTCCGTACATATACATATGTATATGTATTTATATTTTTGAAGTCCCCATCAATTTTTTCTGCTGCAATCGCTCATTAAGTTTTAGTACAAACAGCTGACACTAACAACCCAACCACGCTAGTGGCCACTACCGTTCTACAAACAAATGCAGCGCGGCAATGATCTTAACCCACGTAATATTATTCACGTTAGAGTAAAATACAATCCGACACGCTTTTTACTATTTACTTGCAAATTTCACAAAGGGCCAAAATTAAAAAAAATGCACATTTTAATTATTTAAAAATTGAGAAAATAAAGTAACCCTTCCCTCACAACAGCATCCCGAACTCTTTAAAAAAAAATCAATCGACCAGTGGAAAATCTCCATACATCGAATTTCAAACATTTTAAGGTTATTCTTATAATTCCACCGTTTCCCCATTTTGTATCCCCCAAATACAACTGGACCGCAAAATTCCCACATTCCGAATATTGACCCGTAGAAAGTCTTCAAACAGCCATTTTTACAAAAAATTGATTTAAGTTTTTTCTGATAATTATATCGTTTTCCCCATTCTGCAACCCCCAAATCCACCTGGGCCGAACAATTTCCACATTTCGAATTATCCTAAAAAATATAATTGACCAGCCGAAAATTTCCAAAAAGCGAAATTCACCCAAATATTGATGTTAAAGTTTTTCGGATAATATAACGTTTTCCCATTTTGCAACTCCCAAATTCAACTGGACCGCAAAATATCCATATCCAGAATTATCTTAAAAAATACAATCGACTAGCATAAAATCTCCATACACCAAATTTCACACATATTGATTTTAAGGGTTTTTGATAATTATAACGTTTTCTCCTTTTTGCAACCCCCAAATCCACATGAGTCGTAAAATTCTCACATCCCGAATTCTTTTAAAAAATGCAATCGACCCGTAGAAAGTCTCCAAACAGCAATTTTTACAAAAAAATAGATTTTAAGTTTTTTCTGATAATTATATCGTTTTCCCATTTTGCAATCCCCAAATCCACCTGGGCCGAACAATTCCCACATTTTGAATTATCCTAAAAAATATAATTGACTAGCCGAACATCTCCAAAAAGCGAAATTCACACAAATATTGATTTTAAAGTTTTTCGGATAATATAACGTTTTCCCATTTTACAACCCCCAAATTCAACTGGACCGCAAAATATCCATGTCCAGAATTTTCTTAAAAAATACAATCGACTAGCATAAAATCTCCATATAGCGAATTTCACACTCATATTGATTTTAAGGTTTTTCTTATAATTATAACGTTTTCTTCTTTTTGCAACTCCCAAATCCACATGAGTCGTAAAATTCTCACATCCCGAATTCTCTTAAAAAATACAATCGACCAGTAGAAAGTCTCCAAAGAGCAAATTTCACGCAAATATTGATTTTAAGGTTTTTTTGATAAATATAACGTTTTCCTTATTTTAAGGTCCTTAAATCCACCTGCGCTGCAAAATTTGCACATCCCGAATTCTCTTCAAATATATAATCGACCAGCAAAAATCTCCAGCGAATTTCACACAAATATTGATTAAACGGTTTTTCTGATAATTATTACGTTTTTATAATTTTGCAACCCCCAAATTCACCTGGCCCGCAAAATTCGCACATCCCGAATTTTCTTAAAAAATACACTCGACCAGTAGAAAGCCTCCAAACTGCGAATTTCACACAAACATTAATTTTAAGGTTTTTCTGATAATTATAACGTTTTCCCCATTTTGCAGCCCCCAAATCCACCTGGGCCGAAAAATTCCCACATCCCGAGTTCTCTTAAAAAATACATTTGACCAATAGAAAGTCACCAAACAACGAATTTCACACAAATGTTAATTTTCAAGTTTTCTGATAATTATAACATTTTTTATATTTTGTAACCCCCGAATCCACATGGGTCGCATAATTTCCACATCCCTATTTTTTTTTAAATACAATCGAACAGGAAGCCTCCAAACAGCAAATTTCACAAAAGTATTAATTTTAAGGTTTCTCTGATAGTTATAACGTTTTCTTCATTTGGCAACCCCCAAATCCAAATGGGTCGCACAATCCCCACATCCCGAATTCTCTTAAATATACAATTGACCAAACAGCAAATTTCACACAAATAATGATTTTAAAGTTTTTTGATAATTATAACGTTTTCCCCATTTTACAACATCCAAATCCACCTGGGTCGCAAAATGCCCACATCCCGAATTTTCTTAAAAAATAAAATCGACCAGTAGAAAGTCTCCAAACAGATCTTCTTCTTCTTCTTCTTCTTCATAATTTAGGACTTAGTCCTGTTATTTCCAATTAAGAGGATCTTTCCCGAGCGCAGCGTGGAGGAAATTACTCGACAACTGCAAGAAATTAGCAATGTAGAGAACCGTGTGCAAATTGTGGTGGAAAGACTGTTGCGTTTGAATGACAATAGCTCCCTGAAGCGGGCTTCGCCCAAGCATGTCGAAGGAATATTAATTTTAAGGTTTTTCTGATAATTATAACGGTTTTCCCCATTTTGCAGCGCCCAACACCTGGGCTACAAAATTTCCACATCCTGAATTCTCTTAAAAAATGTAATCGACCAGTAGAATGCCTCCAAACAGCAAGTTTCACACAAACAATAATTTTAAGTTTTTTCTGATAATTATATCGTTTTCCCCATTTTGCAACCCCCAAATCCACCTGGGCCGAACAATTCCCACATTTTGAATTATCTTAAAAAATACAATTGACCAGCAGAAAATCTCCAAAAAGCGAAATTCACACAAACATTCGTTTTAAAGTTTTTCTGATAATTATAACGGTTTTCCCCATTTTGCAACCTCCAAATCCACCTGGGCCGCCAAATTCGCTTAAAAAATAAAATCGACCAGTTGAAAGTCTCCAAACAGCGCATTTCACACAAATATTAACTTTACAATAGCGGTTTCCCCATTTTGCAACCCCTAAATCAACCTGAGCCGCAAAATTCTTTAAAGACCCACAGATTCTTCCCCATACTGTCAAAAACAAAATTCTACATTTTTCCCCCTTGTTTATGCGAACAACCAGTTTGCTACAAATGCACCTCAGCTTTCTACCCCTGTAACTTCGCCTCCGTGCATGGCAGACCCCAGAAACCCAGCCAGTACGATGAGCGTTGGTTCATCCTTTTTCCAACTAGCCCCAAATCACGTTTGGATCTTTCACAAAGTATGCGATGTAACAGCACCCAACGCCTTCGTGTCCAAAAAATCGTACCCCCGTATTTACCCCCGTCAAATCTTACATTTTCAAAACCTTTCCAGAAAGTTCGTTCTTGACGAGATCTTCAAAAGGAGATCAACGACATTCACCTGCAATACGTACAACTTGCAAGAACTCGCAAAAACTGAGTATTTTCCAAGCATCACACAAATTGTTGAAAGGGCACAGGTCACATCTCCAATTCGTTAAACATTTTCAATGTTAAAACTCACTCACAGTAAGCATGTTGAAGCTAGTTGCTCTGCCCAAGCTAGTAGCTTCAGGTGTGCGAATTGATAGGTTATTGTGACGTTTTAGAAAACCTGTTAGCCAGTCTTTTGCCGCAGTTTTCTTAACCATCCAATTTTGATGAATTTTAATCGTATTGGCTATAGCATATTCGTAGGCCCAAGATTTTATGTCAGCAGTCGACAGGCCATAAAGTATTTTCGAAGAATGTTTCACAGATTCTGCTAACAATTCTTCTTCATAATCTGAGAAAATTTGTCCTGGTTTCGCATAGCACATCTTTGATTCATCGGTCCCAGATCATTTATTTTATAAATCTATGCAAGGACATAAAATTAATCGGGAACCTATCTGCAGCTTTTCTTATAGAACATTGTTTTGATGTTACATCGCGCGCGGCCATTTTGTATGTTTCCAGTGGCACTTTACCTCGATCGGTCTTGTTCCTGTATGAACGCACCGTAATTTCTGTAAGTAAAAATAACAAAGTTGAGATAATTCAGTTTATTTATAATATGGGAAAAGTTGTTACATTGTATCAACGTGCCCCTCGCGGCTTGTAACAGCCACTTCAGCTCCAGGACTCAACTCCAGCCTTAGAAGCTTCTCCAGGACCTCCAGCCTTCTAGGACTCAATCCAGGAGAGTCCACCAGCAGCCACTTCAGCTCCAGGACTCAACTCCAGCCTTAAAAGCTTCTCCAGGACCTCCAGCCTTCTAGGACTCAATCCAGGAGAGTCCACCAGCAGCCACTTCAGCTCCAGGACTCGACTCCAGCCTTAGAAGCTTCTCCAGGACCTCCAGCCTTCTAGGATTCAATCCAGGAGAGTCGAACCAGCATCAACTCAACCCAGCTAGCAGCTCCAGCCTTCCAAGGATCTACCAGCCCCAGCCCTCTCCAGAGCCTATCACCTACGTGGACTTAGGGCCAATCCTCCGCATTGGACTCTGCTGCCTGCCGTCTTCGGAAAAATTTGGGAACTCGAGCCACTTCCGCCAACCGCCGCCTCCGCCGCTGCTCTCAGCCCGCCGCCCCGTCGCCCGCTCGCCATGGACACCCCCAGGTCTGATACGTAAGCCAGCCCGGAACCATTGGAGGTTTCCTCTCGCGCCCGCCGCCTGACATCGAGCCTTGTGTTCCAGGAAGCGCCGCCACGAGGAATTATTCGGCTCATCGCCCAAGACGCCCCCTGCCTCCCCCTTGGCCCAGATCGCTCGCGCCCGGATCTAGGAGCTACACCGGCCCCCTCCGTACTGGGAGGGACGCCTGCCGTCAGGGAGTCCACGAACGCCGACAAGGGCGCTCACCCCGGATTTCGTTGGCTTCACGGACGAGAGCGATCCGGAGCTCGGCACCCCACAGAGGAGCCCGTTGGTGCAGCACCTACGAGACGCACCTTTTGCCCGGCTGCGCCGCCCGCCGACCCCCCAGGCTCCCCGTCCACGGATTCTCAATTGGGACTTCGAGGTGCGACTGACGGACGCCGAGGAAGCCGAGCTCGAAGCCCTGTGGCAGGCTACCTGCCCAGATAGCAGCCCACGTCGCGGCCCCCGCTGGCGACGGACCACCCGTCCCCGGACTCCCCTAGCGGAAGCCCGACCCCGCGCCCCGGCAACGCCCCGCTCCAGCCGCCGTCCCCGAGAGGCCTACTCGATCCGCCGACGTCCAAGGAGAACTTCCCAGCGCCCGCTACAAGCCGTGCCCCGGACTGCTTCCCGGAAGGACCGGACTGCGTCCAGGCCGCGTTCCCCGCCTCCGGCCAGTAGGAAAGGCCTCCCCATCACCTCCCGCGCCACCAGCGCCCGAGTCTAGATGACTCTTTGTGTATATATTTCTTTTCGTGTTTTTTTGTATATATAATATTAAGTTTTGTTTGTATGTATCATAGTGGCCGTAGAAATAAAAATATTAAAAGTTTCCACCAATCAATTAGCAGCATCGACCAGGGTAACGCCTACACCCATTCTTACGCTGACGCCATTGTAGAATCTACCGCTGAGCTTAGACGTAGGCTTGTTAACCTCTAAGAATGTTGGTCGCAACTTTAAATGGTGACAATAAGATTTAGTTCTGGTAGCTAAAAACACAAATAACTTTCAACTAGACGTTTATGAAGGCTACTGCAACAAAAAATGTCGGTAACTGCAGTATTGTATGATAGAACTGTCTAGTGGCTATACATGGCTATACCTTACGCGGGGAATTTCAAAACTGCTTTGTAACAACTTGTCTCTGTAACAACTAGCCCCGCCCTCCCCTACTAAATTCCCGTGTCTTTTCTTTTATTAAAACTTAAATGACAGAAGACATCTAAGTCGTCTACTTAAAAGTAGGTACATATTTGTAGCATACAGTCAGTACTACTGCCTATATTCTAAAATGTTTCGAATTCTGCTTATCAGGTAAGTCATGCAGCGAATTCCCTTAATGTGTTGTATTTGTAAAAATAATTAATAAAATAAAATTGCTTCCAGCCACAATGTTGTGTTGAGTTTACTTTTTTGTTTTGCTTTCCGATGTCTTATTACTAAGTATATGTATTGATTTGCTTCTTTTTCAACAGTATAAGCAATTTAAATTTTGTTCGTGTTTATTTACAATTTTCTGGTAATATAAACAACTTTGACTAATTAACTTTTAAGTGTCTCAATTTAATTTGAAAAGCCACAATTTGTGGTGTGTAGCACATTAAAGCTCTGCCTTTAGCATACTACACGAAATAAGTACCGGGTGTCTTAAAATGTATTACATCTAGTATACTTTGAATTTCCCATAATGCAATCTAAAATTTTACTTGAAATTGCCAAGACTATAAGTCTATGTTCTGTCGTGGTAAACAATCGCCCGCGCGGCGTGGCCTACTGTTTATTATGACATAAATTAAGTGTCGCAGATGCAAACCTTTGTTAAATCGATATTTATTGATTAATAACGGTAAAATTAAGGTCGTAGATAAAATATTGTATGCAACGCGTGCTAAAAGTTGTTTATGCACGAGACAAGTTATGAAACTCAGCCTTCGGCTTCGTTTCATAATTTTCATGTCTCGTGCATAAACGTCGACTTTTAGCACTTGTTGCATAAATAGCTATTTTAGATAGCACATAGTTATGGATTTAAATAAATTTAAATTCTAAATCAGAGGCAAACGGGGCAAATTGTTTTCCAGTTTCAGAAGTGTGAATTTTTCGTATTATTTTGTATACATGAGGTGGTCCGGAGACGAATGTTAAACGTACTGGCAACCTCAAAATTTTGAAAAAAACATATATTTTTCAGAGCCTCCCTTCACACTTTCAAATTTAAAATTTGTTTAATGTAATTATTGTTTCTTCCAATAAAATAAGTTTTTCAAGTACTGTCAAATTCACTTTGATTTCTTGATGGAACAGCCCACGGCAACGCAACCTTCATAATGACATCATATGTTTCTGGCTGACATATTTGTTAAACACTTACCAGACATTTTAAATTTGGCAAGACGTTAGCTTTAAAAAACTATACTTGCCACTTCTTCAATACAGTAGTGACAGAAAATAATGAAAACCTACTGATGGTGCATTGCGTAAATGTTAATTTTGAACTATAAAAAGTAAATAGTAAGTTACTATGAATTTTATACTTGTTGTGTATTATTATTTAAAATAAATGAATGAGTTTAATAATCTCAAAACGGTTCTATCTAGGAACTATTATTTTGATTTATAATAAACTATGAGAAACACATTTGTGTAATGGTAATGCATTTAACTAATGCGATCGCTACCATACAGGATATTATTTAACTAATGGAAAAATTAACTCAAAAATGGCTATCCAACCCCACAATCCACAAAAAGTTCGTTATTAAATGACAATTATCTGTGATTACGTTATTAAAGCGTTGCCTAGGTGATAACAGTTGCCGTAAGTAAATACACATCACAAACAAAAAACACTGAGTGGACATTTGTGCCGAAAGTGCTCATAAAACCGACGCCACCAAGCAATTCACTAAATTCAATCTTTTAGGGTAACATTTTATGATCTTTCTGTTGCCTTTTGAAATGGAAATTAGGGCTTAACTTGAGTTCCTAGCAAGTCCCACGATATTTCGCCCCGTGTTTCTCCTTTAGCCTGCCGATCCAAGCCGCTGAACGCCGCCGCAGAACGACTTCTGTAGCTCGACCGCAGCGAAACAAAAACTGCTTCCAGCTCACGCCGTTGCCCACACCAACGGCTTCACTGTCTTCTATGAAGGTCACTGCCTACCTCCAGCTTACAACTCCAACTAATCTGCCATGATGTCCAAAACAGCCACTGAAATACTAGCTACCAGTCGACACACTAATCAAACAGTTTTTTAAACTTCTGCAGGATGCTACGAATCAATGCACTTTCCTACAAATTCACAAATTAACAAGTATATTATTGGGGAAGCCAACACCCCCTCACAGTTTGTATTTCTCCCCCCAATTATTTGTCTTCGGTCTTACATTGTTTTACATTATTACCAAGCCTACTCTGATTATATTTTGTTCAAATCAAGGCTAACACTAATTTTAATACAGTTTTACAAGCTATTATCAAGACCAATGCTATTTTATACTAGTTACAAAAATTAAACTAGCACATTTCTGGAACATTTTATAAAATAATATTTAATATGCTTAATTATAATAATAAAGGCTTAAAATTTGTTCGTTCATAGCAATATTTATATCATTCTTTGTATGTCATTTTGTAACTTAAGATATGTGTGGCTTAGTTCAGTTAATCAATCAATTGGACATGAATTTCTCTCTCTCTCTCTCTCTCTCTCTCTCTCTCTCTCTTTCTACTCTCTCTCTACCTATTTTCAATTCAAACTTTGAATCAAGTATGTAGCTTTCTTGCAATTAAATTATACTTTGACAGCTAATTAAACATTCCACCTCACAAAAGACGACGCATAGCTCTTCTCTTTTATTTCAGGTAACTATTTCAGTACAACTCCTCTTAATCATGCAGGTTCCCGCGAAATTGCTACAGTCCCAATCCAGTCACAGCAATAGTTTAACAAAACCACTAATCCATACTGTTCACATTCATACTCTTGAAAGAAAATTTCTTTTGGTTTAAATTGTACTTTATTTATAATATTCTCCATCATATTCAAAAATATTGGATAGTTTTAAATTTATTCCATTCCAAATTAGGGTACCTTAATTTTCGAAATAATATTTAAAAAGTTGTTATTTTAAATACCCCCTATTTCGTAGCACCCATTTTAGTTGCCTAAATACATTGTTATTTCTTTTATGTAAACAATGTATATTATTAAAAGTTCAACAAATGTAAATTTAACAATTACGTTCTATTTCTTAAATTAATGTCATCCTTTAGTTAGCAATTTGTATTAGTTTTAAAAAGGAGTAACATAAAACAAAGTTACCCAAGAAATCCAACATAATTCAAGCCCCCTATTAATTATACAACTGAACTTCCATTATCATTTATCCTTACAATCTAAACAAGGTATCAATTATAATTTTTTATCTTTCAATTTTAAGTATCTTCACAACACACATACATAAATATATAATCCGGTCCTCTTGTACTTCTAGGTGTCTTATTTTAACTAAATTTAATAAATATTCTAATTTTGACTGGGAAATGTAGGTATATGAGGATATAACTAATTACTTAAGTTATGTTAATATCGCCTATGAAGTTTTGTAAATTTCACCAAGAGGTTTTCTATACTATATTCTATAGTCACACCGTCTCACGACTACTGTAAGTTGTTGAAAATAATTAAGATGTTCTTATCGGGGCAGGTGAAAGTCTTCTGCAAGGTCTGATAAAATCGTGATCAAAATTGAGAAGCCCAATTGAAGACTGACATCATGAAAACCTCGAACAAATCATGAACAATATTAGCCATCGCTCTGCAGCGCAGGGGAACAATAATTCCGAATTAATTTCAATAATAATCCGAGTTCTGTCATCAATTTTCAATTAGTATGCAAACAAGTCGGACTCGATTACGCGCACGTACAAGCCTTCAGCTTGGACATTCGCAATCGGGCCGGCGCTGCCGAGGAGAAAGCTCATGGATAACAGTAAACAGATGACGAGTCTTGAGCTTAAACGGGTGCGACGTTCCGCTTTTAATAAGCTCCATTATTTCGTTATTGCGTCTGTTTGATTTCCGACTTCTCAAATGTAATGAAAGATGATCCGAGCGCAGCGTTCAGTCGACGCAGCTTAATTCCGCTCATTCAGTTCGATGTCAGATTTTACTTTTAAAGAAGTCTGTGTTTATTTTTGTTTCAAATACTATTTTCCGGCTGAAATACTTCGACGTACACCATAGTTGCAAATTGACTTGAAATTTCTTTTAAGGAAGCCTATTTAAAATAATAATAATATTAATAATACTACATCCCGCACTCGGCGAGTTTTATTTTATATTTTATATTACAGTGTCTCTTTCAACTGATAGCTGTAGAATTGATAATTTCAATCGATATGTTACATTTTAATATCAATTCCTATGGTGGAGATCACGTGACGACGACATAGTATTGGCAACCCATTTAACACTGTTGGCAATCGTGTTTACAAAATTAAATTTGACAATAGCATTGGCGCGCCACATATCCCAAGATTATAATATATTCTAGGAAGTTTCTTACACGAAATAACTTAAAGTACGTAGCTTAGCTCCGAATAAACCTATTGTGAATGTAAGGGAAATAAAGTGTGATAAGTTACAAAATTAAAGAGAAGCGAGAATTCAAAACTACACAAAGTCAGTGCTCAAAAATGTTAAAACAATGCTTGCATGCAACACTAGGACATTGAATTCACTAAATTCCCAAATGTCAGTGGGATTTTCATTTATGATGTATGTGTATAAAATGACAATGCATCATCAATTGTTTTCTATTTTCTATTAATTATATAGTTTTTACATATTGTTACGATTTGCGTTCTTTAATTTAATGAACTATGTAGGAATATACTGTACTTTAGTTAGCTGTAAGCCATCTGTATAATATTTTAAGGTAAAATTCGTAGGAAAATGTCATATTTAAATTACAACAAGCGGATGTTTAGAAACGTGCCTTTCGCTTGGGAAGCTGAGATATTCCAATCTCACGAATAAGATTAGCGTAAGTTTATGCAGCGTTTACTTCATAAACCGAAATATTGAGTGATGTATATGACCGGTACGTGATTAGAAGAAGCAACGGTTGCAACTCGATCATAAAAACTATTTGCAGCTGGGACCAAATGCTTTAGTAGAATTTTAGATCTTTATGGCGGTAATTTACTAAGGGTCCGAACAGGCCACATTTCACCATGGGAAATCCTCAAGCTTGTAAAAATTCATAGAACTATTATGAACGGTCACGTCCGCGTAATGCCAAATGTCCAAAATTTAGACCAGCTCTGATAGGTTATTGGGAACTTTGTAAACGCCCACCGAGCTTTCTTGGTCAGAATGGACTTAGAATTAAGTTAGTTAATAAGAAGATGTAAATACGTAAACTTAAGGTTTCTGTAAACGGCAGAAAAATAAATGCAAGTATTTGTATCTACTTAAGTGTTCTTATTAATCTCAGTAGTTTTGGTCTTCGTGTCCGAGTGTGTTTCAATTAAAAGGATTGCCAGTTACCCCCGACTTTAGGCGTCTCGCAATAATATATTGAGATGGAATGCTCTCTAATGACTGGATTGATTACTTGATTTATAATTTATAAGTTAGAGCAAAATCCAATATGCAACATTTTACTGTGATTGAGCTTTTGCCTGTTATCAATTTATTAGGCTGGTTAAAATGTGAGCTATACATATTTACTGCCCAAAATAAATGATTATATGCCCTTTCAATATTTTATTTACCTGCAATTAATTATAATAAAACGCTAGCTCAAGTAGAACAACAAGCTTCTTAACTCAGGTGGGATCCTAGTTGATTGAGAAATTTCAAATTTTCTGATACGGCTTTGTTCACCCCATTTAGTTCCAATGCTCTGTAGCTTAATGTTTGAAATACGGTCAAAAACCTACAAAATGGTTCGCGGGTGCAAGTCTGCGTTGTTTGACGTGTAACAAAAGTGAAATTATGAACATTCGAAAAGGTATTTATTCAAATTTTCGCGCTTTGGCGGTAATTATCAGCTTTTGTTTCAGGCACTAATTTATTTCGTGACGTCAGAAGGAACGCCGACTCGAGTTCGCAATTGTTATACCTTCGCATAACCTCAAATTTGGAAAACCGCTTATTTTTCGAACTGCACCTTCGTTGTGGTCGTGGATATGCTCGAATCCTCCTCAGTAAGGCCTCCTCTTATATGCACGTCGAAATCCAATCGCTCAATCTTATATTTTAGATAAATCATGCCGACCTCAATTCTACGGCTTCCGATGAGCTCGGAGATGAGTACTTGGGGTGTATCTGGCCCTGGAACGGCTTTCCGCGCTCTTCTCGCTAGCGGTGGCCTTCATGCAGTGCTGCCCGATGTAAAGCTGTGCAGAAGCCTGGCTCTGGACCCACATAAACTATGAAAAGTGCGCAACACAATGGTATACTTTTTGTTTTAAAAAATGCTAATTTATTTAGTAAAATTGTAATTAAAGTGGAGCACAATTTACACTGTCAAGCTTAATTTAATTATTCATTTGTTTCCCTCCGTTATTAAAACAAAATAGAAACTATTGCTATGGTTACAATATAAATGGAAATAAGTTTTGGTTAATTTAACTACATTCTAGAAAAAAGTTTGATAACATAGTTTTAATTTTCAAGTTTCTTACAAACTAAATTTATTGTCTGTTTCTTATATTTAAAAATTGTCTTTTTGCGCCACTCGCACAAACACGTTATATTATTTGCTCTGCTATTCACAACCGTTAAACGCACTGATTATTTTAAGAGTTCCTTGATTCTCAATTGCTTTCTTCATATCCTGTTCCTTGCTTTTCTAATTGCTTTCTCATGTCCAGCTGCCTGCTTTTCAGATTGCTCTTTCGCAACGTATTATCTTATTCTGGCTTCCTTGCCTTTTTAGAATCCTCACATATTTCACTGACTAGCTTTATTGAATTCTACGCTTCTTTTACTTGCACATAGCAAACCTTTTTGTGACTATTAATTTCTTTCGGGTCGGCTATTATTTATGCACAAACCTATTATTTAATTTTCTGATAGTCAACTTCGACTCCTGTGAAAAACAAGCTTGCCTTTTGCGTTCCTTACTTGATTACTTTATCATTACTGGCATCTCTCTACCAATGCATTTATTATTTGAAATTTAAGTTTAGCATTACAGTTATATACAACACCCCAACTCTGTGCTTATTGAAAGGTTTATTAATTTGCACTGCTAGCATAGTCGAGTCGTGGGCCTAAGACCATTACAACATGTACAATGTATATACGAGTATTTATAATTAACTGAATAGAATCATTTTTGAAATATTAGATACATCCGAGTGTAGAAATACCTACACGTTTTTAAATTTATTTATGGAATTGAGTGCAAATTAAGCAAGTCAATAATTTCTAGTAGAAGCCTTTTTAAAGTAAAGATATTTATAGGATCGTAGACAAATTTTGTTGTAACAATTAATAGCCCGCAAAAAGCATATAAGAGGAACTTCAACTAATTTTACCTATTTATCATAAACTCCGAATAAAAGTTTCAACAAACTTAACCCCTATCAATAATTCTGAAAATAAGACTTTTTACTAATCCCTTACTATGGTACAATTTCTTGTCCATAAAAAACATTTTAAATAAATATAATTTTCAAATTTCCTTTTCTACTACCAATTCCTTTCAGAATTGGTAGTCTTCAATAAAGATCCCACCCCTTTATTAGAAAGATCTGGTGTCTACCGTCTTGAATGTTCGTCGTGCAACTGTTTTTATATTGGTCTAAGTTAACAGGTTAGGTTTTGCGTCAGTTTGTGTCAGAACTGATGCAAAATATAACCTGCTAATCTGGAATTTGACATAGACTTACAGTCTTGTCAATTGCAAGTAAAATTTTAGATATAACTCAATCAGTTATTGCTGGTGGGAACAAAAATGGCGGCGATAGCGGCATTTTCAAGGATCAAAGAATGGCGGTACTCTCCTTTATACACTGGCTCTGCTACCAATTACAGTGACTTTATATGAGACAGTGGCGACAATAGAGTGTATTCTTTTTTATTGGTCGCTCAAATCGGCCGCCATTAAGAGGCAAAATTTGTTGATGCTTTTGTTTGTTTATACCAAATCGAGGTTAGCAGGTTAGGTTTTGCGTCAGTTTGTGTCAAATTCGAGGTTATCAGGTTAGATTTTGCGTGAGTTTGTGCCAAAACTGACGCAAAACCTAACCTGATAACCTCGAATTTGGCATAGACTTACAGTGCCACCAACATATTATTTATACGTTGTGTAACCATGACCATTCAAAAACGTTCAATTATTAAAGTTAGTAGGCCATCGGCCGCCATTTTGTGGCAAATTGTGCCTATTGTCGCCACTGTCTCTATCAAGGTAGAGTACCTATATAAGATAAGAGTAAGGCAAACGATGACATTTGGGGATCCAAAAAAAATGAAGTTTGTCGGAAATTCCATAGCTACGTTACTTTGTTATTGTGTTATTATATAGGTACTCTATATCAATGCACTATACTACCAATCAGAGCCAGTTACTGGCTGTACTACCAATCGTATGTGATAAAGTAGGTCATCCAAATCGGAATTTTGACATCAAATTTAAAATATAAAATAAATTCACTATATAGTCTATAAGACGAAGGAAGTATTGAAATTATGAAAAAATCACCTTCCGAAATTTCTTCAGATCTCCACGTTTCAGGGTCCCTAGCCTGCGGAAAACAGATTTTTTCAATTCCGTCTGTCTGTCTGTTGCCGGTATAACTCGAAAACTATTTGTTGGATGAAGACGATATTTTGATATTTTTCATGCTGATTACACGTACTTATGCCTTCCTGGCATAAAAACTGAAAAAATATATACAGGGTGAGCACATTAAAAAATAAAATTCTGCCTATTTTTGCTTTAACTCAAGGAAATTAGTATTTTGCATATAGCCAGATTTTTACTTTTGGTGATAAAATTTTGGGCCCAAAATATACAGGGTGGCTACCTTAAAATAATAAAATGTTAATTTTTGCTTTAACTAAGAAAAAAGTGATTATTTGCAAATAGCTCTGTCTTTACCATTGACGAAAATGGGACCCAACAGATAAAGGGTAAATGTTGTAAATGAGAAGAAAAGCTCAACAATATATGTGCCTTATTTATGGCAGCCGCATCTCACCAATGCAAGGAGTGTTCGGTGGCGATGGTGCTGCAGCGAACAGACGGTTAACTTGCGGACTACCGCCAAGCGTTGAAATCGCATTGGCAAGCGCTGAAGTCCGAATACTACCTACCGTCAGTAATGTTTTTAATTAAAAATTGATGTAATTCGCATTATCACGTGTTTCCGTTTATTGTTTCATTATTATTACGAAGATGAAGATATTTTTACTTCTATTTTCTATTGATTTTTAAAATTGTTTCGTGTCACAACATCCACTTGCGAGTGAAGTTCTAAGTAAAACTCTTTACAGATTTTTTTAATGCGGAAGTACAGTCTAGGGAAACCATTGACAATACGCATTATCACCAGATTAAATTGTGTTGCTACATAAACTTCTGGTTATTATTTTTGCAGTGGGGTTAGGTTTCATGTTGACTGGTTGTCATCTTAATTATTTAAATTGTAGTTATGGCTATTATAAATTGAAATTTGCTCAGTGCATTACCTATCTAGTTAAAACCAAATTATAAAATAGCATTTCAAGTTTATAAGTCAGAACTGTAAAAATTATAAACAGGAGTTTATGTACCAACACAATTCAATCTAGCGTTAATGCTTGTTGCCAATGGTTTTCCTAGAATTTGTCCAATTGCATTGCCATATGAAAAAAAAATAATTATATCATAAATACCATATGTTGGATATCTGACTTGGATACAAAATAGTATGCAAGATAAAACATTATTAGTATAAAAATACAATTTAGTTTTGCTAATACTTTTTTCGTCTGAATATTACTTTTTTCCAGTTAATTGTGCTTTTATTTTCTCCTCAGTTGTCTATAAATAAAGCATCAATTTAAGTGTCTATAAAAAGCCAATTGCAATTATATCCTAGTTACGCCAATGCTTTCATTTTGTTCTTATACTTTTTGACCCTCTCTGCTAATTTAATTGTCATTGAATCTAGAGATTTTTCCACTTGTAAGCTAATTACTTTTGTATTTAAAATTAGTCTGAGCGCTGTTCGTCTTCAATGACAGCTACTCTTTTAGTTGCTTAGTTTAAAATTTGTATATTTTGATGTATTAACCAGTACAACAATTTTTATAACGTAGTTTGCTGGTTAATTATTTTTCTTCTCGAATGTGGTGTGTTTTTTAAATTTAATTCCTATCTCGTCTTCAACGTTTAAAATTTTAACCTCATTTTAACCTTAATTTTAACATGTGTTTCTACTACTAGTAAGTAACTTTTTTTATTATGTACATCATTGTTAACCATATGCCTCTGTAGATAATAATAATAATAATAATAATTTATTCACCTATAACATACAATAAATTAGCACAATGTAGAGTCAGTCGTATAATATGTAAGCACATGCCTGCATTATTACAAATTAAAAATTCATCAATATTATATAGTGACGAAATACTTAAGTATTTACTTACAGCGGTCTTATATTTATGTAAGTGTGAAATTATTTCTACTTTATTGGGCAATTTATTAGATAATCGAATTATATTGACGATATGACTTCTAGATGTTGAGTCTAATCTGTGACTGAGAATTGCAATATTTAAGTGATGAACATAATAAGGATTTGGGCCATTACCAGAAAAATTATTCCAATTTTTTTAACATATTAAACACAGTTTAAAATATCGAGTGCCGTGACAATATGTTTTTTAGGCGGAATGTCTTTACGCAACTGTGGTTAAACGGCAACCAATGCATCTTGCGAATTATTCTTTTTCGCATTACCAAGACTTCATTCATTTTATGGGAATTTCCCCAGCAGATAATGCCGTAGCTCAGAGTCGCTTGAAGGTGAGAAAAATTAAACATTCTTAGATAGGCGTCCGTTACAGCGTTTCTTAATTGGGAAATTATAAAGCAGTATTTCGTTAGCTTATTAATGATATGATCGATATGATCATACCATTTCAATCGACTATCTATATAAATAATCAACCTCTTTAAGCACAAAATTAATTATTTCAGTTTTGTTGCTATTTAGGATAAGACCATTATCATTGCAGTAATTTTAAAAGGTGTTTCAACATTCTTAGCATTTATGACAAGATCAGATACAGCCACGGAAGACAATCCTGCAGAAGTATCATCAGCATATACAGACAAATTGGTTTTGGCGTTGCTGGCCTAATAATTAATGTCATTAAAGTACGCAAAAAACAGTAAAGGGCCAAGGATACTGCCTTGCGGGATTCCAGTTTCTATATTAATCGTATTAGATCATTGCTTTGTACCATTATGAAATACGCGTACTTGCTGAGTTCGGTTCATTACTTTAAAATAAATATTCGTGGAGAAGACTATTGAGTTTTATTGCTTCACATATAAGAGGAAGAAAATGTAGTAAATATATCTAACGAAAATAAATGGTGTCAATCAAATACTTATAGCAAATTTTAGAAATGTTGTATTTTACATACTATGTACTGCCAAAGAAATGAATCTGATAATAACACATTTAAATACATTAACAACTAAACTTCAAACAAAAAGTACTCAAAGTACTTGCATACAAACATTTAAGTACGTGGTGATCTAATTATGTTTCAACTGTATTTTTGAATTGTACCTTGAAAGAAAATATGTTTTTGGAAACGTTCTGACTGCTAGAATTGTTAAATAAATAATAATGACTACGGTTAATATCAAATGTAATTTTCTTTTGAGAAAATTCATTTAAGTTTTCAGTTACAATTTAATTTTTAATTATTTCTTAGTGATTTAAACGAATGTACAAAATATTTCAATTAATTAAATAAAGTTTCATTCCTTTGTAGTTGAAACATTTTTATTAACATTTTATATACCACTTGAATCCATTATTATGCACGATGACATTAAAATAATATGACAAGAATTATATTTCCACTCGCCCCTAAGATATAAATATAACAATGTTGTGCTTGATTGGCTGCCTGCCTCTGTCACAACCTTATCGTCACAGGTCTCATTTCGTCCGTGTTCGGAATTATCATCCTTATGATGTCGTCTCCCTCCCCTTCATAAGATAACGATAAGCCGGTGTGTTACGTAACATTTCTGGCCGAGCGATTAAGGCCACTGATTAAAAATCAGACTCCATTTGTATGTTCGAATTTTATCGACTGCAATATTTAACCTTTTTGAAAATTAATGATATTCGCAATAGTAAGGGTTTCATTTGACTCTTTCAGTCATATTAGATACGAGTATTTTTGGCTATTTTGTACATAATTATGAACACCCCTCAACCGCCATTTGATCTAGCAAAAGTTATTTTCTGCGGTGCGCTTTCTTGATTCAAGATGTTGGTGGGCTAACGAGCTAATAAAAAATATTTGTAAACAGCTCGTATACGTGAATAATTAATTTTGAGTTGTTGTCTAGTAAAATTAAATTTCACTTTCTATATTTGTTTTGTTTCGTTCTTCATTTAATGTTTGTGATATAAAATTTCATAATAGTTCATCTCTACAACTACTAACAAATTGAATTATATAATTTTCTGTGTTAGAATAAAGACGACATCTGTAGGAAATTGTGATTGCTTTTTATATGTAGGTATAAAATAGTATTTAATCTCTTTATTTTTAATAACTTATGAGAGCAATTGAACCAGAAACGTTTTAGGTACAAAATCACATCATTTCAACTGAAGGCCACCTTCTAATGTCACTTTTCTTTTGGCAGAATACCTATTTGTATGAAGCGACCTTAAAATGGGTAGTGATATGAGGTTTCAGCAAAGTAAGGTACCTTACCGTAACGTCGTAAGGTCGTGAAGACGTATAAAATTAAAAGTTTGAAACTACATGGATCATAGATGATGACCCCATAATGTAATTTATGTAAATGTATACATTTCTTCAATCTCTCAAGTACCTCCATCTTGTTACGTCATGAAGACGCAATAGAATAATTTTAAAACGTTTTGTACTAAAAAGTTATAGATTATTTTAAAATATATATTTCACATAGAAGGAAAAGTATATAATAAAAAAAATATAAAAAAAATAAATTTATGAATTTATTTGTATGGACCGTAGAGAAAAAATAAACATTTTGATGAATTATTTACTAATTATTCATGATCAAATAGAAATAATTTGAAAGATAAAATGGAGTTATTTTCGATTTTTTTAAAAATTAATTTTAATAGATTGCATCTACGACACATTTACTCGAAGTAAGGATAACTCATCTGAGCACTTTACCTGAAGATTAAAGCATACATATTAAACGTGGATCAGCAATATCCCTCCAGGACTATGTCTAGAATGTCCATATTTTGCGTTTTTTACAAACTGGCCCCATAACTTTGATGATTAAAAAAAGAAACTGCTGCCCATGTTTCGATGTATTTCTTGGAGTATAGTTCTGCTGGCTTTTCCATTTTGATCTTCTAGCTGAATTTAGAAGTGATTACAACAAGTGGTTGTTATCATAAGGTCAATAAATTATCAGGTTGACTAATCATTTATTGAATGTTATGAAAAAGCGATTTAATTTATACCAGAAAAAATACAGCACAAAGTAGTTTCTTGGTTTTTTATATGATTGTTTTTAGAAATATTTTATTTACGGATGAGGAGTGGAACAAACACTCGTAATCCACATAAACTATATTCAAGAAATATGATCATTGCGAAGTGATTTTTGGTATCTTACAAAAGCTCAGCTTCGAAGTCTGTAATAAATATATAATTTAGTGATGGGCTTATTCGAATGAAAAATAACCGGTTATCCGATTATTGAAATAACCTATGTAACTCGGTTTTCGTTCCAAGTATTCGAATGAAAAATAACCTCATGCTGATACGTACTACGCTTTGAATATAAAACCTCTATTAAAGGTACTACGTGCCATATCTCAGCGACCTACGCAGTGCTCAAAATTCTGTAAATATAAATACGTCATAACTCATAAACAAAGCAGGTTGTACTGAAAACACCATTTGGTTATAGCGTACCTACCTCCTATCATAAAAAATATCAAATTCTGGGGACCTGAAACCTGCACGCCTAAAAACTGCAAACGTATCAAGCTATGAAACAATATTTTATTTGCTTACATCTCCAAAGGTTCAAAACAAGAGGCAGCGCCTTTAATCCGCCCGATCGATAAAGATAAACGTTTTACGACTGTTTTTATTGCGATTAGCATATTTCTTTCTTTCTACACTTCTTAATAAATACCTCTTAATTTACAATACATAACACATAATGTAAGGTCGGCGCCTTAGAAATCGGGCACTACACACTATTATGATATACTTTGCATGTATTTTTTAAGTGTATAAACTGGGTTTTTACAGTTATTATGGTTTTAATTGTTGCGTCAGATTGTTTATTGTTTGTCAATTATGAAATGCCATCTCACATTAATGAAGTAACCGGAGCAAGGATACTCCAAAGACTAGAAGAACATATTACGTGTCCCGATTTCTAAGGCGCCGACCGTACATATTATGTTTTGGTTCCTCTGCTATCTGCAAGTTACGATGTCGATGCAGATGACGGTGAACCGCCCACCGGCAAACCGGCTGACTTAATCGAAACGAATAGAGAGCCAAAATTTATTCGAATGATTATTTAAATAATCATTCGGTTATTAATATCATTCGAATGCAAATAATTCGGTTATGAAAATTGTCCGGTTATGCCCATCACTAATATAATTATTGTGGGTGTGAATGTTTCCTTCAATGTTAAAATAGCATACCATAAAAGGAAGTACTTTACTATTTCTTCTTCTTAGAGACTTTCTTCGACACCCTTTTGTCATGTACAGTAAGCGTCAGCTTATTGATTCTTACTGAGAGAAGTATAAATAATTCTAGAGGTTGATACTAACACAAAAGATAAAATAAT
>CALNHX010011375.1:0-32612 GCA_940337035.1 Agriotes lineatus
GACCGGGACCGGTCCAGACACCTTGATACTAGAAAGGACGCCCCCAATCAGATATTCGCAACTATTGGTGGAAAATGGAGCAGACGATAAATTCGTCCATGTGATTGGTTGAAGCGCTACGGAGATTAGAGATAGCGTGACAGATTTTTGACCAAGTTTGCGAGAAGGGGTTTCTGCTCAACACATATATTTTATGACTCATATATCACTTTGAAATGATGTTTGCTGCCTTTTTAATGCCCTAACGAGCGTTTTGATTCACATCAAAATTTTCGACAAAAGAGACCGGCGTATGAGCTACTCGCAGCTGCGGCGAAGGGACTGTACTTATTCGAAGGTGGCTTGGCTACGAACATGTTCGCCTGTCTGCTTCATTCATTTGTGAGACAGCTGCTTCTGTTGTCAAAGAATAGGCCGATAAGACACGTGGCTGGTGGTTTGCGAATATGTGCAGCTGCCGGAATTTTTGCTAGCATCCCTACTTAGTTTTAAGACGTTATGCATTTTAATGTCAACGTTGTCACATTATCATTCACCGTCTGTAGGCAACTAAAACCTTGTAACTTTGCAATGTATAAGCTGTAACTATGCAAAATTAAACTTACTACATTTATTCAAATTTTATTATACATTTTTGTATTTTCTTTTGTTTTTTTCCAAAACAAGAAAACTAAGAATAAAATAAAGTATAAAAATTCCACTTCTATTTAGCTTTTGATATTCTTAACTTTTAATAGCTGTCACTTTCGCACTTCTCATCCTGGCTAAATAAATAATGACCACTGTGAATATAACCCGAGTATAATAGAATGTAAGCGGTTAGAAGCCCAATGCTTACACAAAAATTAAATATGTATCTTAATTCAAATTGTGAATATATGAAGTTAATTAAAGTAAAATATAGATGTTTATGAGCAATAATTTATAACTTATTATCAAGTTGGCATCTTAGCGGAAAACTGGTTGGGGTTGCAAGCGATAAAACTGCCCAAAAAGAAATATAGCGAAACAAAAACTTCAGAAATAATTTACGCCTAACGTAATAAAGTGTTACTTAACGCGAGGGTCCCGAATCATTTTTAGCTTTCAGAAGCGCCATTTCCCGAGCCGTTATGTTAATGTTTGTTATTTGTCAGAGCGCTGCTCAAACAAATCGCGCACCTATCGATCCCTGTTCCTTCCAATTTTCAATTCAGATCAATTTTCTGATTAAAATGTAAATGACACGAGCATCCGCTTCATCTTCACATCGAGCCAGTCCATTTTAATTCCAAGGCTTCTTTTGTTAGACGTCATGGTTCGCCGCCTACGAAATGAATTGCGATCGACTTGCCCGCTGAAACGCTGAAAACGATGAACGAATATAGGCCACCCCAACAGCGTCTGATTATGGAAAATTACTCCAAATCAGAACTGTCAATGGTTTCACTTTTTCCCATCACGAAATACCGGACCTTGCAAGCTCCCTGTCAAGTACAACTTAAGGAAGCCTAGCAGTCTTGGGTCCTTGGAAACTACAAACAGCCAGGGGCATAACAGATGTAGAATCAGTCATTTAACGCACGGCTCAAGTTCCGGCACGATGTAATTTCTGTTGCCCAAATGCCGGCAGCTCAGAAGAGCCCTTGATTTCCACCGATGGTCAGCCAATTTCACCGAGTTGCGGACGAAGGCTTAATAGATATCTATATCCTTTACCCTACAAATCCACTTGCGTAAAATCGTCTTTATCAGATTCAGCTCGCCCAAATAGCACCGCGGTGTTTACTTCGTTAGCTTTTATTAATTTGCATGAATTTGTAGATCAGTTCAAACCCTTCGTGTCTAGCGTACCCTTAGTATCAGATCGGCATCAACCGTACGAAGGTTGCACCGCGCCTGGCTAATCTATTTATAAAACATTTTTTAAATATGTAGTCCCTTTGCACTTAAAATGCTTATCTATGTTCTAAGTACGATATTCTTGTTTTAGAATAAAGTAATGATTGCCTGGGACACTATTCTTTGCCAGCATCGGTGAACTCATTATCGCATTGATGTTTACTTCTATCAGAAAAAAAGAAAGACGAACGAGTATTTTTACTGTAATCATTCTGATAATTTCCATTATTAACGTCATATGGTCCTACCCAAGTCATCAATCGCTTTCAAGGATATGCTTCAGGTCCCAAAACATATTTTTAGTAGTCGAAATTGTAACTAGTGCTTACAATACCGAGCCAAAATCTTAATACCAGTATTCGGTATTCAACATTTTTAATACCGGGATACCGGAATTAACACCGGTTTTACTATTAGAAAATTTAGTTAGTAGTTATTATGACATTTAAAAATAATATCAACAAAAACGAATAAAAATGTATTTTTAAAATTAACATTGACTACAAAATGGAGTCCATTACCTTAATATTGTTTTGTTTATAAGTATATAAATAAATAAAGTAGATGAAAATATAACAAATAAAAAATTCTATCAATATAACAAAATTAGTTTTTTATGTGTAACTAAAGTAGTTAAGGTGTGCGGGTTCTAATACACTTTGCATAATAGGCCCCGCCCCCTGGGTTGAAAATTGTGGGGCGTGTCTGTGGTGTGGTGTGATTGGTTGTGGTGGGTGTGATTAGCATAAATAAAAATGGCGTGTTGTGTGTATCTGTGCTGTGATTGGTTGTGTATAATGTGAATGGCGTCGATGGGCGTGTCTGTGGTGTGATGTTCATCCAATAAGCGTCGTGTATTTGTAATGTGTTGCAGTCGGCCATTTTGTGCTGCGTCTTGGGTGGTCGTATCTGGTCTGCAAAGCGTCAAAAATCCTGCCTCGACATGTAGCTGTGAGTTTGTTGACCTTTGTCGGGCGCGCGGCGTAGTTGAATGTGGGGCCTTTTGCGAATAATAATTAGTCGAAACTTGTTTGTTTAGTGGGGCCCTGTTCGGGTGTTAGATTTGTGGAGGTTATTTGAGTTGGTTGGCCTTGCCCTTGCTGGGGGCAATTATATTTTTGCGCGGCGCTTGTTAAATGTTATTTTGCTAAATATTTATTGGGCGTGTTTAGATGGCAGGTTGTAAAAGTTGCCCGGCCCTTCTTAATTGATTATTCTAAGTGCTTAAATGGGGGGTCTTTAATTGTTTTACTAAGAAATTGGTTGTACGTTGTGGTAATAGAAGGTTCGAGTAATGGAAGAGTTAATGAAAATAAATCGTGGGGGTATTAGGTTAACATTAAGATTATTACGGGAATGTAGAGAACACGGCGGTTCTTCGCCGTCAGGTTCGGTAGGTAGGAAAAGACATTTAGAGGCAAAATTATCGGAATTGAGGGCGAAACAGGTGCGTTTGCAGGAGGCTGTTGTAATAGGCGCTGGCGGTGTTGTTGGCGGTGGCAATAATGTAAAATTTGTGGGTAATCGCGTACAGTGGAAAAATATAGAGAGTGCGTTTAAAGGTCGAATACGAACCGGTGCGGTAATAAATTTGGGTCATGACGATGTGGATTTGTTTTTTAGCGATGCGTTTTCAGCTATTCAAAAGCGTATAAGAAGATTAGTAAGAAAATTGAATGTAATTAAAGTTAATTTTGTATTTTATGGAGATTATATGAAACCTGAGGATCCCGATTCATTAGCGACAAAATTTTTTAATACGAAAAATTTTAAAATTTTGTTAAGCGATAATATTAGAGATATTTATGAATCGGCTGTCGATGAACTAAAACAAAAGATGGTAGAGTTTCAACAATCGGGCAGTGGTTCTACGCTGGTTTCGATAAATTATTTGTCCGTAAATATAGTAAAATGTGGAATTTTGCATTCGTAGGATTGTGAGATTCGAACTGACGACTGTAGAGGCAAGAAAGTCGTAGTAGAATAACACAGCGTGTTATGCTACTACGACTTTCAAATATTTATCAAGTAAATTGGTTGATATTTAGCTAATTTAATAGTAGGGGGTAATTAAAGGTCAAATATAATTTAAAAATAGTCATTATAAGATAGATTTTCTTGCTGCAAGCAACCTCGAAGCGAGCGGCATAGTAATGATGTTGACGATGTCTTGTGTAATAGTATGTTTTGCTACAATATCAGCAGCGGCAGCTGGCAGTGCTAGTATCGCATCGATAAAGGGAAGTCGGCTAGAACACTTTAATTCACAACATTTTATTAATGGCACTACGACAATAGAAAGGAGTCGCGATGGTAGTAGGGTCAATATGCATTTGAATCAGGCCAATTTTGAGAACGAGTCAGTGCCGCTACTGAATTATACCGATTTCTTTAATCGCTTGCAACAAAGTCGATTAGATGATATTCGTCGTCATAGTATGCCTACGACAATACAGCCCCCACTAACTACGGAGGGTAGTACAATATTTCGCGGCAGTGATGTTGCTACAACGAGGAAACGTGAAATAGAGTGTGGTGACGATAAAGTAGAATTGGAGTATTTGCAATTTAAGTCTATTTCTCTAGAAAATAATTTGACACGTCTGGCCATTGATTGTGAGTTTACGTTGGCGAAATATGATGAATGTAAACGCGATCGCGATAGTTTGGAAAAGAAATTGAGTTTTGTAACTGAATCTTGGAATTCGTGTAAGAGGTTTTGTGAAGCTCGCTGAGTTGTATTGTAGTAGTGGTGTCGGTAAAGAAATCACCATGTGTATTACAGTAGAGGAAATTATTTCCACACCTTTACATATTCTAAGAAAATATTTTGTTAAGGATATAGCTAGAGAATTTAATAAACTACCTAATTGGCTACAAAAAGAATTTTGCGATTATGAATACTGTTGGGATCATTTTCCGAACGTAAAAGAAGGTGCGACAGGAGATGTATTGGATGGAGTCCCGATGCAAAAATTTCAATGTATTTCATGCATACAGAAGAAAAGAGTTTCGGCGGCGGCTGCACCAAAAGGGGGCGATTATTATGAAAAGGCTCATTTACAGGCTTAGAATTCAGTAATGGTCATTATGTTCCGACTGCAAGTTCTTTACTTCATTCTTGCTTCTATAAACGATAATTTCTTAATTGTCCATCGGCCCTTGGGAATCGGTCACAATGCATATATGTGCACTGCGTTTTCGAATAATGGAAATGTAGGAAAAAATTGTTCATGGCCATCTGAGTGGATAGCTATGCAATTAATATATATAAATGAAAGTCGCGTATATGCGTTTAGCGGAAATTTGCTTAACAACAGTAGTCAAGCTGCGTCCGATAAGTCTTTACTTTTCTATAAAATTAGGTATATATATTCCAATTTTATGCATCTCGAGAGTCGTTGGAATTCGTTAGTATGGAAGCTAGATACATATAAGTTGCGTAATGGTAATGATGAAAATAATTGGGATGGATTTACTCTATTTTCAATTGTCATGTTTTTAATACAAGTAATACTAGTGTGCTCTTATTTCGGATATAGACCATTGCTAAGAATAATAAGAAGTTTCGGCTAATAGTCGTGCACAGCGAGACGTACGTGACGTAATAGCATAAGTAAATTTTCCGAAGTTCAACAAACTTGATTTTGCAGGCTCCAACAGGCGCGTCCATAGTCCAAATGATCAAGGCAATACGCCTGGAGCTTGCCCTTGTTAGTATATTAATTATTTGCAAAAGGCGTAGGTGAATGACTTGTGCCAATAGGAGTTTTGTTTTTCATGTAGCGTAGAGTGCGCATGTACTTCAGCAATTATATTTATTTAGCGTAATTAAATTATGTAGTAGTTTCAGTAGTAAACAGACGCTGCAATTGTCGTGTCATGGATATTGATAATTGTAGCAATCTCGCCCAAGATGGTAATATCAGGGGAAAAAGTGCAGACATCAATAGCGAGAAAGAGTATGCAAAGCAAATATTTCCATTAATATCAAGTGTGCAGTACAATTTGGGTCAAGAACCGAATGTGTGGTGTTCGCATACACATATTGCAGCCGTGGGATTTATTAATGACAGCAGAGAAGCATTTATACCAGCGTTAAAAATTGAATGTGTAGAAAAATTTTGTGCCGACAAAGAAGTGCTATTTAGGGAACAAGATTGGAACGCATTATCCACGTGTTATGTTGAATTACAATTTCGTAATTTTTTTCGTACTGCAAGTGAATTTTCTGGCTTGCAAGCAAAAGTTCGCATCGTCACTGTAAACGATCGCGTTGCCTTGGAATATAAGGTTGAGCATACCCAAAAATGCGTAGGTATTTTTGTAAACCACCAAATGCTAATATTGGAAGAGCAGGAATTTGTTAAATTATATTCTTTGGGCGACATTATCAATCATCACTTCCAACGCTTACGCGATTTAAATTTGGATTTGTTTTACAGAAAGTGCATTTATAAACTTGTTGGTATGCTAGAAATTTCAAATAATAACCACAAACATAACTTGCGCGACAATATATTATATTGCGCAGAACATTTGAAATTTTGCGCTGTTGACAGATTATCTAAGTTTGATTTATACAGCTATCTATCCGTATTGGAAATTATAAAATTTTATCCAGATCAACTAGTTTATGATGTGGAATCTTCGATTCCACCACCCACTCCGATCTCATACCAATCACCAAGTTCGCCTGAAAGCGAAACATATGTATAATAAACAAAAACTTGTAATGTTTATTATGAAATGTATGCAATTGAAAAGGGACATTAATATTTATTATGTTAACAAAAATTTATCGATAGAATTTATGTCATCCTTAAGAATTAGCTCTAATACTAACAATTATGATCTGTTAAATGTTAAATTATCGCAACTAACCATAGACTAAGTTTTTATATATAATTGTATAAGATTATGTTACATTTTTTGTATGTTTGCCAATGAAAATAATAAATGATTTATCACATGCTAGTGTTTTATTTCTTCACCCAGCGTATGAGTAGAATAGTAAGAAACTTGGTGCAATGTTGTTCGCAGCGATTACCTGACAATCAACATTAGCAGAAAATTGCATTATCCTAGAGTCCGATTGCGGTTCCACCGCAGAATTTTCTAGCGTTTTGTCAAAACAACTTTTTGTCGGGGCTAACGCACTTCTAGCGGACGTTAATTAACAGATATTCAAATATTTTCCAGTCGACGCAAACAAAGTGAAAGATGGGGATTCTGGAATTTTACTATAAAAAAAATGTTTTGCACGACGTGCGTAAAATTAACATAATTATATGTAAATCGTTCTGACCGATCTAATGGCGGAATTTGCGTAGTTAAATCGTACCTGAATAGCAGAATTTTTTATAAAAATGTTTTACATAACATCCTTCTGCCGCCGTTAAACTTTAGCAAAACCGGTAGAAATGAGCTGGATATTTCCACGCGGAATTTTACGTAATTAAATCGTACCTGAATAGCAGAATTTTTTATAAAAATGTTTTGCATAACATCCTTCTGTGTCGTTAAACTTTAGCAAAACCGGAGCTGGATATTTCCACTAGATACTGGCGGTGGAAGCGGGGAGTGTTTCTATTAGTATATATAGGCACGGAAATTCAGTTAAATTTAAAGTGATCGAGCTCAGAATCCCGCATCTTTAAACGCATTACGACAAGTTGACGCAGCTATTTTTGAGTGAGTAAAATGTCTTCATTTATTTCGCAACTAAATAAAATTGGCACGATTGTCAAGAAGCCGAAGCTAAATCCAGAAGAAGACCTCACAATCGGGCAAAAATACCCAATAATTTCTTTAAAATCGGGGGTTGCTCCGAAAGCCAGTTACAAGTACATCCTTTGTGAGTTAGAGGCTGGGATAGTATTTTTGCCTAAACGTCTGTGCGATGCCCTAACAGCGGACGATATAGAATTAATGAACAAGAAGAAAATTATGCTCATTTACTTGGGTATGGAAGACGTGGGCAAGCAGCATAATACGCCATCATATTCCTTTGAGGAGCAGGAATAAAATTAGGTAAGTTTGATTTTTAAATTAATACTTGAAATGCTAATCTGGAATGTATAATCTTTCGCAGAATTCTCTTCATACTCTGACGACCAGCCATATAACAGCAGTACTTGAAATGCTAATCTGGATTGTATAATCTTTCGCAGAATTCTCCTCATACTCTGACGAGTCATCCTACAACATCAGGAACCATTACAACTTGCTGTAAGTCTCACTTTTTTTTGTCCTCGTTAGTAGCTTGCTTTGGTTTTTAATAATTACGAAATGTACATATCCGAACACGGATATCGTCTTGACCATACTAAATATGAAGAAATATGTGATGGATGTGAGCATTGGTATTTATGCGGATATCCGGCCATGTATGAGCGTACACAAAGACTAGAATATTGTCACTCAGAGTGTAGCGTTTTTCTATCAGATGCGCTAGTTAAGTCTGTCGATCAATTTGTAAAAAATCAGTCTAGTTTGTCGAAGGAGCAAGTAAATTTGATAATATATAACTACCTAAAATCTATTAAAAAGTTATACGCGAAAGTTAACAAAAACATAAGGAAAGAACTCGAACGCTCATTTGAATCATTAAAATTGCTGAGAGTTCAAACGTGCTCATTTGAAGTATAATGTGAATCAATAAAAAAATTTATGTCAATAAATATTTAGTCAAGTTTCGAAACGTGCATTTGATACACTAAAATTTTAAACTCAAATAGAATGGAAACCGCAGATTCTCTCGGAGAATTGAACAAAAACGTAGTTAAAATTTTGAAAAGGACATATTTGGCTTTACAATCAACATACGGCGGTGGTGGTGACAACTCTGGCGATGCTAATATTAAAATGTGGATCAATTATTGTAAAACAACTGCGACATTACTTCGACGAGGTTTGCAAAATTGTGATACAGTGGGGTCTAAGAGGAAAATTGAGAATGAATTATGCCTCATAAAAAAATTTAAAATTTGTTTCAATAGACTTCTTTCGCGCAATATTCGACACAGAAATACCATTGGATCGCGAGTTGTTTGGGAGAATTACAAATCTGCGTTTCATAAAAGAATTCAAAGTGCTATTATTGTCAATCTAAAGCATACCAAAATGGTTGCATTTCTTGAAGATTGTTACAAATTATTGAAAATTCGCATAACCAATTTGTTCAGCAGACAAAATACGGTACGCAATTTTAAAATTAATTTTAGTTTTTGTGGCGAATTTAGTAAAACGTTTGAAGGCGCCGAAGAACCCATTACTGACTATAAATATTTCAATACAAGAAATTTTATAATCGAAAATGCTTTTACGGTAGTGGAACAATGGTTTCAGGAAAATATTGTAGACACAATTCTAAATCAAATTAGTGAGTTTGTAACTACAGGTTCTGGGTGGCGTCTGACTCAAATAGTGTCCTTATATGTAAACATAAACTCATGTGAACGACTGTTTAATGCAGCAGCAGCTCCTCATATTGATTTACCGGAGCAAATCAAATATAAGAAAGCTGTTCTAAATTTGCCGAGCAATAATCTAGATTGTTTTTTCATTGCTGTAGCTAGTGCTATCTGTAAGCCTAAAGGCAATCCATCCCGCTTAAGTGCCTACCCCCACTATAGTACAGTTTTGACTACAAATGGTTTTAAATTACCAATGTCGCTGAATCAAATTCCGAAATTTGAGCAAATAAACAAAATATCAATTAACGTTTACATTCTGAAATTGAAAAAAGGTAAATTTATCACGCTACCGACGTATTTAACCAAAAATAAATTAGATAGTCACGTTAACTTACTAATGTTAGAGGAAAACTATGATGCGGAAGAAGATGATGAAAAATTAGAAAATGCTTTTACTAATGTCGATTTTAATTTTCATGATGATGATGATGATGATGATGGCTGCGACGATCTAAATTTTTCAGAAAGATTAGTTGAGGCAAAGCGAAGGCATTTTTGTTGGATCAAGAGTCTTTCTCGTTTAGCAGTTTCGCAGATTAATAAACATAAGGCTCGATTGTACATTTGCGATCGATGCTTACAATATTTTTATAAAGAGGCTAAATTATCAGCGCACATTCAGGATTGTAATCAATTGAATGAGTGTAAAATCATATTGCCGTCAGAAAAGAATAAATGGCTTTCGTTTAAAAACGTTAGAAACCGTATTGATTTACCTTTTTCCATATTCGCAGATATTGAATGTCTTTTAAAAGTAATTGGCGACAACGATCTACCATCGAAATTGCAGCCAAATGCTTGCAAAACAGTAAAATATCAAAAGCATAAGGCGTTTAGTATGGGGTACTACTTTCACAGCACCTATGATGATAATTTATCATATTTTAAGCAGTACAGGGGTAAAGATTGTGCTGGATGGTTTGTTAATGAGCTAACATCGGTTGTAGATAATTATGGAGACTTCTTTTTTAAAGAAGTTCCCATGGATCTTACCACTGTTACAGCAATGAGTCCAAACATGAATTGTCATATTTGCGATAAGTCCTTCCAATTAAACGAACAAGTTTGCAGGGATCACTGTCATATCAGCGGTCGCTTCAGGGGTTTTAGCCACCAAAGCTGCAATTTAAACTATCGCATTTTTCCGGTGATTCCTGTGGTATTCCATAATTTTAGTAATTATGATTGTCACTTCATAATTAAAAAAGTTGCTACAGCTGTAGACGGTAGAATTGAGCTAATTCCAATAAACAACGAGAAGTATATATCGGTGACGAAAACTTGGGGAAATTCTCAGATAAAATTTAGATTTATTGATTCATTCAGGTTTATGGATTCATCGTTAGACCAGTTAGCGTCGTATCTCAAGGAAGACGACTTCAAAATTCTTAAAAAGAATAATGCAAATTTAAGTTTGAATCAATTACAGTTGCTAATGCGGAAAGGTGTATTTCCTTATGAGTATGTAGATTCTTTTCAAAAATTAAGCGAAACATCGCTACCGGATATGACTAAATTTTATAGTTCACTTACTTTGAAAAATGTTTCTTCCGAAGATTATGCACACGCTAGCAAAGTTTGGACGGAATTTAATATAAAAGATTTAGGCGAGTACAGCGATTTATATTTGAAAACCGATATCTTACTTTTAGCCGACGTGTTTCAAAATTTTCGAAAAATGTGCAAAGATATTTTCGACTTAGATGTTTTGCATTATTATACAATTCCCGGCTTTGCATGGGACGCAGCTTTAAAAATAACTGGAATTCAACTAGAACTCCTCACCGATATTGATATGCTTCTCTTTGTGGAGCGCGGCATACGTGGAGGAATTAGCCAAGTTATTAAACGCTACAGCGAAGCTAATAATAAATACATGGCTGATTATGACAATCAATTACCCTCTAAATACCTCGTTTATCTGGATATTAATAACATGTATGGACTCGCAATGAGGGAGGCACTACCCTTTGGAAACTTTGAATGGCTCTCCTCCGACGACATTCAAAATTTTGATGTTTGCACTATAGCTGATGATAGTGAAACGGGATACATTTTAGAAGTGGATATTGCTTATTCACAACACTTGCACGACCATCACAAAGACTTTCCTTTCTTTTCGGAGAATAGAGTGCCGCAAGGCTCAAAATTTTCGAAATTAGTTACAACCCTATACGATAAAGAAAAATATGTAATTCACTACAGGAGCCTTAAGCAAGGTATTTCTTTCGGCTTATCAATTAAAAAAATTTATAGAATATTAAGTTTTCGTCAGAAAGCTTGGATGAGGGACTATATCGATCTAAATACTCGTTTAAGAGGATTAGCAGACAATGAATTCAAAAAGTATTTCCACAAACAAGCAAATAACGCATGTTTCGGTAAAACGATGGAGAATGTTCGTCGTAGGAGGGACATAAAATTAGTGTGCAAGTGGAAAGGTCGTTTCGGGGCTGAATATTATATTTCGAAGCCAAATTTTCACAATCGGACAATAATTAGCAAAAAATTAGTTGCAATTGAGTTGAACAAAACAGAAATTTTAATGAATAAACCAGTCTATGTCGGAATGTCAATACTGGACATATCCAAAACATATATGTATGACTTTCACTATAACTATATAATGCAAAAATTTGTTAATAATAATATGCTTTACACCGACACTGATTCATTTTTGTACGAAATACATACTGACGATTTTTACAAAACTATGATAGACGATATTCATCGATACGATACGAGTGACTACCACCCTCACAATATTTACGGCGTTCCCTTAGTCAATAAAAAGAAAATTGGCCTAATGAAAGACGAACTAAAAGGTGAAATAATAACACATTTTGTTGGATTAAAGTCTAAAATGTACAGTTTAAAAGTTAATAACAAGTGTAAAATTAAAAAGGTGAAGGGGATTGTAAAACATGTCGTGCGAGAAAAATTAACCTTTGAAAATTACTATTCTGTGCTTAGAGATGGAATAGCAGTTTCTTGCAATCAAAATAGAATTAGATCCTTCAAGCACAAAGTTTATACTACACATCAAAACAAAATTGCTCTTAGTAACAAGGACGATAAGAGATTTATTATGCCCGACGGCGTATCGACATTGCCATGGGGTCATTATAAAATATGTGAAATAATAACAAAGCAAGCTAATTTGAGTGAGGACAAGGAGTGTGAGACTAGTTTAGTTTAGTATTTTAAGTGTATATATTTAAGAAATATCGTTATTTGACTAATATAAATTTAGGTAATATTCTAGTTTAATGGTGTCAGCACTACTAACATCCTATGTACTTGTGTATACAATTGGTCGTCTAATAAAAAAGATTATATTGAGCGTATTTTCTTCTTTTTGTGTCATAAATTTAAGTAGCATTCTCACTACAAGCTGTAGCCCTTTTTATAAATAAAACAAGAAGTTCGGTTAAACAACATTTATTTTTACTAAACATCAACTGAGTACATTTTAATATAAAAGTATATTACACAACACCTTAAAATTGTCAATACAACAGCATTTAATAAACTTAAATAATGAAGAACTAATACATAATTATTTCACATCGCAAAACTGAAAATAAACATATCAATATTTAACTCTTAAACATGCACCTAAAACATAAAAATTACTTAAAGAAGTTGCAATTAAAATCTTAAGATAATAAAAGTAGCATCCTCGCAGCCGCCGACGCCGTCGTTAGTGCAACTGTTTACGCCTGCAGCAAAAGGCTGTTCTTATCAATCCATGATTTTTCATTGATTCCCAGCCACTTCACATACATCTGATTTCCTTTCTTCTTCAAAATTTTTTCGATAAGGTAGACATCCGGATGATTGGTTTTCTGCAGCTCCAATTCATAGAAAGTGCCAGCAAGGGGAGTGTCATGTGCATCTTTCAGTTTATAAGATGCGGGATTGGTATTCTGAGTTTTTGTAATAGTAAATAACTCTGTGGACCAGTTGGGTGTGAAGCCGCGAGAAAAAACACCTTTATATTTGCTAATTCTGACAACATCTCCAACTTTATACTTTGGATTGTGGTGTGGCGATCTTACTTGAAAATCTGTATAGACTAATAATTTAGTATCAGGCTTTACATCATTTGGAGCCATTTTAATGGTCCTATGCTTAGTTTCGTTATATTTTGCAACTATATCTTGCAGCACATCTATCCACTTATACTTTCCACGTAAACTAAATGATTTGTATAATTTGCCTTTAATTGTTCTAATAACTCTTTCAACGATGGCTGCTTTAATGCTACTGTATGTGGAATAGTGGTTAATGTGATACTCACGCATTAATTCTTTAAAATGACTATTGTAAAACTCTTTTCCGTTGTCTGTCTGCAAATTATGTGGCGAAATTTTGCTATCACGAAGAATACTTTTCATAGATTTTGTAACTTCTCTACCATTCTTAGTCTTTAATGGTCTCGCCCACAAAACTTTTGAATAGCAATTAATCACCATTAAAATGTATCGATAACCTTTATTTGCTCTTGCATATGGTATAAATTCAGCCAAATCTGCTTGAAATAGATCAGAGTATCCTTTAATGGACGTGCGAAGTCTAGGAAAATTTTTTCTAGCGCTACGATGTAATTCGTCAACAACTTCCAATTTCTTATTCGACATCATCGGTGCCGCTACCGCCGCCGTACAATCTTGCGGATGTGGCGATTGGCTCGTCTGTCAATGCGGCGGAGGCGGATGCGACGCTTCTTTTCGCGCAGAAGTTCCTTTTCCTCCCTCAGAGTTCGTTGTATTTTATACCAGCTGATTCGTATATCTGCTATTATCTTTGTTGGTAAAGGTAATTTTTCCAGCTGTCGATGCTGGTATATACTGCCAGCTACTTTATTTACGCATATGCGATATAATGATGATGGGTTTTGGCGGAGTATTTTCTTAGGGGGAGGTAAGTAGGTGTGCAGATCCTTGTAAGCTTCTGACCAACATATTGTCCCACTCAGCGCACATAGTAAAGGTATTTTCATTAAATACATATCCATTGACACAACTAAAAAACAAGTACCAGAATCGAAAATACGGGCGCGCGCGCGCTACTTGGAAAAATTTATACGGCCCGTCTGAATTGGTCGGCGCTACAGTATAATTGGCTCATCGTCAGTGTTGCGCGCCCCTTCACTAATCAGTAAGAGAGATTGGGAAAGTGGAGAGGAGGGTATTTAGGGTTTTAAAATGCCATATAGTCTAATTATATCATCAAGTGTTTCTTCTGCTGTTGTACCACCTTTTGTCGGAGGAGCTATCGGTATATTTAAATGATTATATAAATCATTACATCGTTTAATTAAAATCGGAAAGGCCTTCATTACAGCTACAACACCATCCTTGGTATTATCTACAGTCGTTTTTAATTGCAACATTTTCTCGTCCACATATTTTTTATTGGCGACATCGGTTTCAGATGTCGGTTGTGCAAGTGATGTAATCCGCTTGTTTCTAGCATCGAAGAACTGCGATTTATTATCCAACTTTAAACAATTTCTTTTCGCCGCATCATGTTTGGAATCAACATATCTTTTATTTGTCGCATCGTTTCCAGCGACAGGATTTGCTAGTTCGCCGATCACCTTATTATTTGCGCTGAACTTGCCGTCGCTAGCAACTCTCAAACATTTTGCTAGAGTTTCATTGGCGGTTGCAGCAATAGCAATTCGGACGTACTTTTTAGTGGAAACATCGGAGTCGTCAACCGGATCTGCAGCTCCAATTAATCTCTTTCCCCGAACATTGACAATATCCTCACCATCATTAACTACTAAAGTACTCTTCTTATTTACGGCGTCGTAATTTCCTTGCGGATCGCCAACATTGGTCATTCTTTTGCCGCTAATATCAAAATCTTCTCCGTCGCCTGTTAATTTGAAACCTACACCAGGCGGCCCTTGCCTCACCTTTACATCTCCCGCAGCATGTTGGGGATGATATTCTCTCCCGAATTTATCAACTACCATGTTTTCAGAGTATTTTTAGCCTATCCTGTGTGCTGCACGCAGCTCTCTATAACTGATCAGCTAGTAATAGCGAAGCTCCTAAACTACAGAATAATTTATGCAATAATACCCTCCTCACGCAATTCGGAAATGATTGAAATAATTTCATTTCTATTCTGCAAACTGTTGTTACCTGCAGCATTCGCTGCTACTAATAAGCGCAACCGCTGCACTAATTCCCTAGGCGTATTCCAAAAGACATATTCGACGGATTTGTTATTCAGCTGTTTAAATGTCCTTTTACGCGAAAGTTTAGTACGACCAAAACCGCCACTACCTGTTTTCTTTAGATAAGGTTTAATAAAACGTTTAAATTTCCAGTTGGTCGAGTTTACAATTTTGCCGGCTTCTGTACGATGTGCATGTGACTGCAATATAATATCTCTGTAATTGCGCAAATCATTTTGTTTTAAAGCACTTTCCTCTGCTGCGGTTAATTTCTTATGTGTGAGTAATGTGTACAATCCTTTAGTGCCGGTATATCGCTTAGTATTAACTACGATATCTTTACCTGAAATGCGTACATTTGATTTACCTATTTCCCATGTATTCGATTTGGGTTTATAATGAAGCGCAAAACGAGAGCGATCTACATTTTCGCTATCTTTACGACTTAGTAAGCGTGCATAATGTTGAGGCAATTCATGGTATCTATTCATCTCATCATCGTCACTACCACCATCAGCATCATCTTCCTTCTCACCATCGCCACCACCAATATCGCCATAATCGACACCATCATCATCATCATCATCATCATCATCATCATCGGCGATAACGTTGCTGCTCTCGGCAGCTTCTGACTTAATTATTGGTAATTCATCTTTCTTCGAAATATGTAATACACCTGGGCGGTGCTGAGCTGTAGAAGCTGTCGATTTCACAGCAGTTTCTATTCCTTTTAATGGCTCTATTATTTGTTTATGAACATCGCGATATATCTGTTCAGCTTTAGCTTTGTCTCGCCTAAAATCTAAAAATTTTTTTCGAACTATTTTCGCAGCGTCGGCTGCCTGCCGCTTCAGCAGCTCAGTACTGCTGCTCATTGTTATCGCCAGAATGAATTACTTAGTATTTTCAATGCATATATAAGCATCGAATCCTTTACGGTACCTGCCTTGATTAAGAGCACTATCTTTGACAATTACAATAAACCCGTGTGTATCGACACCATTCCAACACTCATTACAAATATCTCTAAATTTTTGGAAGGACATATCCGCGCCGACATGATCGTCATATATATGCTTAAGGTTCAAGTCGTCCTGTTTAAACAGCACCAACATATTTGCATTGTCTCGTATTAAATGTTTGGGAGTCCTCGCATACGACTGACTTAGATAAAATACATCAGTACCGCTATGGCGACCCATACTAAAGAATTTTCGAATTTTGTCTTGTTTATCGCACACAATATCATCGAAAATAAATATAGTATCTTCTTTAACTTCATCTGGCGATATAATTGCTTCGTTCTCATTATATTCCGAATACCCCATACCCTCGATAGATTTAAGCACTTCTCGCAGGAACTGATATTTTGACTGATTAAGCGATTTTGAATAGATGCATACATTTTGAAAGCGCAATCCGTTTGCACTTATAATTAGACTTATCATTGTAAGAGTTTTTCCACAATTAGAAGGTCCGCAAAAAATGCAGCGAATTGTCGGCGGGAATAGATCACCATGTTTGGATGTTAAGGAACTGCGATGATCATGAGCAAGATCTAAAATTGTCAAGGACAATTTCTGTTTAACGATTTTCATGATTCTGAGCTGAATTTCAAAATAGCGTAAATTTATAGTTAGAAGGATGTATGAATGTATCGCGTAACATCTTCAGTAAACGGATTGTATTCCATCATAGCGTCATGCAAAATTACACAATAAGCTTTAGTTGTAGCCGCAAAGTTATTTGAGGATTCAAATTCTAGTCTTATATCGACGGTGGAATCTTTTAAAGATTCTTGCTGTTTGGAGCAATCTATTACGAAAATTGGACAACTTTTATACTCGCTGTAAGTAAGCAAACACTTATGAGGCTCTTTTCCGTAGTACTGTGCGCGGAAACGGCTGTAATTTAAAAATGCCGTAACGTAGTCGTCGCTATCAAAATCGAGGTGCATGCGTTGATAGGGAAAAACTTGAGAATTGAGATAGACTTTTAAATCGGTTACGCTTGAGTGCATGAAATTAGTCGGATTTCCGTTTCTAACATTCGTGTTCTCTCGCTGCAGCGCTACTAGCATCCACCGAGGTTTTTCTAATTCATTCGAATTTTTTATTCTCCATACTTGTGATTTTGCATTATTAAATGAAGGCAATTCGTGCAATTCCCATTGTCTAAATGGCATCACAATAGACGAATTCATCTTCAGTTCATTCATTAGATCGAGTTTTAGCTCATCACCTAATGTAATATGGGGAACTTCCCACGAAACTTTGGTTATAGTAAAATCAACATCAGTTCCAGCATCCCCCATCTCACTTTTATAACAATTAAAATCATTCTTTGAGCGTATTAATACAAGTTCAGACCTCATATTTACTATAGCTTTTCTATAATCCTCTGCAAAACCGAAAATTGTGTTTAATGGGATAATGCACGAAAATCGTCCATTTGTAAAAACTTGTTGAGCTCCGTTTGTTACTTTATCCCAGCTAGTGCAGCTGAGTGCCAAATCATCTGCAGTATGTGACACTATACCTTTAATTGTGCTCGTTATTCCAGGCTGTCTGCAAATATCTATTACTTGACTGCTACCCAAAATCAATTGCATTTCGGAGAAGAAAAAATATGCAGCATTATTGACAATAGTATACGGTTTCCCGGCAGTTTTTGGCTTATACGTACCTTTAATGCAGATGTAACTATCATACATAGACGTTATTATATCAGAACTTTGAATTTCAATTCTAATTGCATCCGAATGATTTGCATTCAACGTAAAAGGTAGGTATGTATGATAATCTTCTTTAGTAATTGATGTATCATAATAAGGCCTTCTAAAAATACTCAACTTATCTACATCATTATACTTGGAGCGCTTCAAGTTTATTTTTTCTTTTTTAGTTTCTAAATTTATAGCTTTACGTTTTCTCATCGACGATGCCATATTATCAATTTTGTTTGCGATTTCGGTGTTGGTGGCGACGGTGTTGGTGGTAACAACTGCGTCCCTGTTTTGATAATACTGCGTAACCCAGTGACTGAAGAAAACGTACGTCACTATCTATCAATGCGCCTGCTGTTGTTGCTGTTCTTGTTGCTACGTCTTGCTGGTGACAAGGCTGTTTCTGAATGGAATGTGGTTTATATGAATATCCTGTTTTATATATAAAATCTACACCCATCTCTGCTGCTACTGCTACTACTGTTCGCGTATAAGTTCTAATCGAACGCTGCTAAATGTATCCTCAGAGAGGTTTATTAAATTACCTCGATAATCTACAAACCTTAAGCTTATATTACTAATTTCGCTAACATTCACTGGGAAATAGATTACGTGTGAAATCTCCTTTTCTAGAAAATAACCTGGAGGTACGCTAATACCAAATTCGAAAATGCTGTGACACAACGTATTGTTTCGATACGCGCCACTTGTAATATTTGTATCTATAAATATATTTGGCGTCGAAATTATGTCTACGTCTTCGTGGGAAGTATGTTTCGTTTTTGCAGACAAAACTCTACTACCAAATCCTAACATTCGACCAATACTGTCAGTTTTGCTAAAATCTATATCATATATAGATTCAATTTCGCACTTTAATGTATTGTTATTAGCTCTCAATTTAAAAGCTGCTTCCGCCTCATCTCGATTATCACTAATTTTTGACTTTATATAATCGGCTATTTCGTCCAGTTCGTAACTACCACTTTCTATTACTATCTCCTTATCACCATCGTAATAAAACTTATTATTTCCCCTGAAAATGTTGCGCACCGTATTGCAAGTATATAAGTTAACCAAACCCAAGGAATATGTATAATTTGAATCCAATTTTATCGGAGGAAATATATCTCCTGTAGAGATAATATTACCCTTGCCTACTATATTGAACGTCCGAATCATGTCGAATGACTAATTAAACAACTATCGGTTCACTCTTTTTGTCTAAAAATTTCAGACATAAATGTCCGCAGATATATGTATTATAATTCTGCTCTTGTTCGTAATTGTAGAACACTTTACAGCCTCGAAAATACTTTAACACTTCAACTGGCGGTCTTAAATCTCCAAAGGGGTCGTAGTAGAGAACTCGTTTACCATCTTTCTTATATGCTACCCAATGAGTTCCCGCACCTTTATCGTCATCCAAATTTACAACTCCTCGCTCTATGCAGAATGGCTTCGAGGGCAATGACGTGCGCATGTAGACCCCCCTAAACTTGGGAATAAATTTCATCCCATAGTTCTCCAAGTCAACGTTGGTTAAAGCCCTTCGAGGCAAGTTATTTAGTTTTTTAACGGATGCTTCTGTCGCTGCTGACGCTGTCGACGATTCTTGTTCGACGCCGTCGTGTGTTTTTTAAAATATAAAGCACCACCTTTTTTATACGGTTTTAAATAGAGAGCCTCTCCTTTCTTGCTTTTTGCTATAATCTCCATGCGTTTATTATGACGCTCACCTTCTTTAAACTGCCTATTTGTAGCTTTAGCATCGTGTATAACCTTTGCGACACCAGCAACTCCGCCTGCAAGACTTCCGAGAGCTGAAAGTCCTGCAAAAATTGGTAGCAAAGGCAATATCCCGCCTTTCTTCGTATCTGGGATTGGTATTATTCGTGGTACCTTAATTTTTCGTTTTCCTCCGATCGTTTTAATGACTCGTTTAGCAGCAACAATGGCATTTTTTATCAAATCGCGCTCGCTACTAACGCCTTTACTGCTGCGAGCCAATGCAGTTTGGATTTTCTTAACAACACCGCCTTTAAACGCAACACGTTTGGCTGCTTTTCTTGCAATACCCTTGCCGCGGCTGCGAGCCAATGCAGTTTTTATTTTCTTAACGGCACCGCCTTTAAACGCAACACGTTTGGTTGCCTTTCTTACAATGCCCCTGCCGCGACAGCGCCGACGGCGACGTTGCTGTCGGCGCTCATCGCCACCACCATCGTCACTACCATTCTGCACAACCCCTAGACCTAATTTTCGTTTTACTTTCATAGTTGTAGCAACTGACCAAGCTGCAACTTTTTCGCCAAATGGTGTTGCTTTCGATTTGGCTCGCTCCCACGCCGCTTCTTCTAAAACTTTATCGGCCTTATGCCGCTCTTTTAAATCGCTGTTTCTAGAATACGCAATATCGTGCTCTTTACAATATGAGTCCAACGGATTGACACCTTGGTCACCCCGAAGTAATCTTTTTTTCAAATGGGTTCCAGGTCCGCAAAAATTATAACTAGGAATATGAAGCTCGAATGGCAGCTTATTAATAAGACTATTTACGACGCCCTCACCACTAGCGAATGTTAACATTTGAAGTGATTTATTAGCAGAAAGGCTATTTATACCGTCTACGCCATGAATCGCAGTAATTAGCGTTCGCTATAAGTGCGTTAGCTCCGACAAAAAGTTGTTTTGGCAAAACACTAGAAAATTCTGCAGTCGAACCTCGATCGAACTCTAGGATAATGCAATTTTTTTACTAATGTTGATTGTCAGGTAGTCGCTGCGAACAACATTGCACCAAGTTTCTTACTATTCTACTCATACGCTGGGTGTAGAAATAAAACGCTAGCATGTGATAAATCATTTATTATCTTCGGTAAACATACAAAAAAAAAAAAGTTACATAATCTTATACAATTATATATAAAAACTTAGTCTATGGTTAGTTGTGATAATTTAACATTTAACAGATCATAATTGTTAGTATTAGAGCTAATTCTTAAGGATGACATAAATTCTATCGACAAATTTTTGTTAACATAATAAATATTAATGTCCCTTTTCAATTGCGCACATTTTATAATAAACATTACAAGTTTTTGTTTATTATACATATGTTTCGCTTTCAGGCGAACTTGGTGTTTGGTATAAGATCGGACTCGTCGGCCGGATAGCGCACTCCACATCATAAACTAGCTGATCTGGATAAAATTTTATAATTTCCAATACGGCCAGATAGCTGTATAAATCAAACTTAGATAAACGGTCAACAGCACAAAATTTCATATGTTCGGCGCAATATAAAATATTGTTCCGCAAGTTATCTTTGTGATTATTTGAAATCTCTAGCATACCAACAAGTTTATAAATGTACTTTCTATAAAACAAATCCAAATTTAGATCGCGTAAGCGCTGAAAATGATTATTAATAATGTCGCCCAAAGAATATAATTTAGCAAATTCCTGCTCTTCCAATATTAGCATTTGATGGTTTACAAAAATACCTACACATTTTTGGGTATGCTCAACCTTATATTCCAAGGCAACGCGATCATTTACAGTGACGAGGCGAACTTTTGCTTGCAAGCCAGAAAATTCACTTGCTGTACGAAAAAAATTTCTAAACTGTAATTCAACATAACATGTAGATAATGCGTTCCAATCTTGCTCCCTAAAGAGCACTTCTTTGTCGGCACAAAATTTTTCTACACATGCAATTTTTAACGCTGGTATAAATGCTTCTCTGCTGTCATTAATAAATCCCACGGCTGCAATATGTGTATGCTCACACCACACATTCGGTTCTTGACCCAAATTGTACTGCGCACTTGATATTAATGGAGATATTTGCTTTGCATACTCTTTCTCGCTATTGCTGACTGCACTTTTTCCCCTAATATTACCATCTTGGACGAGATTGCTACAATTATCAATATCCATGACGCGACAATTGCAGCGTCTGTTTACTACTGAAACTACTACATAATTTAATTACGCTAAATAAATATAATTGCTGAAGTACATGCGCACTCTACGCTACATGAAAAACAGAACTCCTATTGGCACAAGTCATTCACCTACACCTTTTGCAAATAACATACTAACAAGGTCAAGCTCCAGGCGTATTGCAGCGATCATTTGGACTTTGCACACGCACCTGTTGGAGCCTGCAAAATCAAGTTTGTTGAACTTCGGAAAATTTACTTATGCTATTACGTCACGTACGCCCCGCTGTGCACGACTATTATCCGAAACTCCGTATTATTCTTACCAACGGCCTATATCCGAAATAAGAGCACACTAATGTGACTTGTATAAAAAACAACGAAATTGAAAAAAGAGTAAATCCATCCCAATTATTTTCATAATTACCATTACGCAACTTATATGTATCTAGTTTCCATACTAACGAATTCCAACGGCTCTCGAGATGTATAAAATTGGAATATATATACCTAATTTTATAGAAAAGTAAAGACTTATCCGGTGCAGCTTGACTATTGTTGTTAAACAAATTTCCGCTAAACGCATATACGCGACTTTCATTTATATATATTAATTGCATAGCTATCCACTCAGATGGCCATGAACAATTCCTTTCTACATTTCCATTATTCGAAAACGCAGTGCACATGTATGCATTGTAACCGATTCCCAAGGGCCGATGGACAATTAAAAAATTATCGTTTATAGAAGCAAGAATCAAGTAAAGAACTTGTAGTCGGAACATAATGACCATTACTGAATTCTAAGCCTGTAAATGAGCCTTTTCATAATAATCGCCCCCTTTTGGTGCAGCCGCCGCCGAAACTCTTTTCTTCTGTATGCATGAAATACATTGAAATTTTTGCATCGGAACGCCATCCAATACATCTCCTGTCGCACCTTCTTTTACGTTCGGAAAATGATCCCAACAGTATTCATAATCGCAAAATTCTTTTTGCAGCCAATTAGGTAGTTTATTAAATTCTCTAGCTATATCCTTAACAAAATATTTTCTTAGAATATGTAAAGGTGTGGAAATAATTTCCTCTACTGTAATACACATGGTGATTTCTTTACCGACACCACTACTACAATACAACTCAGCGAGCTTCGCAAAACCTTTTACACGAATTCCAAGATTCAGTTACAAAACTCAATTTCTTTTCCAAACTATCGCGATCGCGTTTGCATTCATCATATTTCGCCAACGTAAACTCACAATCAATGGCAAGACGTGTCAAATTATTTTCTAGAGAAATAGACTTAAATTGTAAATACTCTAATTCTACTTTATCGTCACCACACTCTATTTCACGTTTCCTCGTTGTAGCAGCATCACTGTCGCGAAATATTGTACTACCCTCCGTAGTTAGTGGGGGCTGCATTGTCGTAGGCATACTATGCCGACGAATATCATCTAATCGACTTTGTTGCAAGCGATTAAAGAAATCGGTATAATTTAGTAGCGGCACTGACTCGTTCTCAAAATTGGCCTGATTCAAATGCATATTGACCCTACTACCATCGCCGCTCCTTTCTATTGTCGTAGTGCCGTTAATAAAATGCTGTGAATTAAAGTGTTCTAGCCGACTCCCCTTTATCGATGCGATACTAGCACTGCCAGCTGCCGCTGCCGATATTGTAGCAAAACAAACGATTACACAAGACATCGCCAACATCATTACTATGCTGCTCGCTTCGAGGTTGCTTGCAGCAAGAAAATCTATCTTATAATGACTATTTTTAAATTATATTTGACCTTTAATTACCCCCTACTATTAAATTAGCTAAATATCAACCAATTTACTTTATAAATATTTGAAAGTCATAGTGGCATAACACGCTGTGTTATTCCACTACGACTTTCTTGCCTCTACAGTCGCCAGTTCGAATCCCCACAATCCTACGAATGTAAAATTCCACATTTTACTATATTTACCGACAAATAATTTATCGAAACCAGCGTAGAACCACTGCCCGATTGTTGAAACTCTACCATCTTTTGTTTTAGCTCATCGACAGCCGATTCATAAATATCTCTAATATTATCGCCTAACAAAATTTTAAAATTTTTCGTATTAAAAAATTTTGTCGCTAATGAATCGGGATCCCCAGGTTTCATATAATCTCCATAAAATACAAAATTAACTTTAATTACATTCAATTTTCTTACTAATCTTCTTATACGCTTTTGAATAGCTGAAAACGCATCGCTAAAAAACAAATTCACATCGTCATGACCCAAATTTATTACCGCACCGGTTCGTATTCGTCCCTTAAACGCACTCTCTATATTTTTCCACTGTACACGATTACCCACAAATTTTCCATTATCACCGCCGCTAACAACGCCGCCAGCGCCTGTTACAACAGCCTCCTGCAAACGCACCTGTTTCGCTCTCAATTCCGATAATTTTGCCTCTAAATGTCTTTTCCTACCTACCGAAGCTGACGGCGAAGAACCGCCGTGTTCTCTACATTCCCGTAATAATCTTAATGTTAACCTAATACCCCCACGATTTATTTTCATCAACTCTTCCATTACTCGAACCTTCTATTACCACAACACGTACAACCAATTTCTTAGTAAAACAATTCAATTAAAGACCCCCCATTTAAGCGCTTAGAATAATCAATTAAGAAGGGCCGGGCAACTTTTACAACCCACCATCTAAACAGGTCCAATAAATATTTAGCAAGCAAAATAACATCTTACAAGCGCCGAGCAAAAATATAATTGCCCCCAGGGCAGGGCAAGGACAACAAACTCCAATGAACCCGACTAATCTTACACCCGAACTGGGGCCCCAACCAGTTTCGACTAATCATTATTCGCACAATGGCCCACATTACATCTACCTCGCCAGCGCAAGGACAACGAACTCCAATGAACCCGACTAATCTTACACCCGAACTGGGGCCCCACTAAACATACCAGTTTCGACTAATCATTCTCCGCACAATGACCCACATTCCAGCTAACACGCGCGCCCGACAAAGGTCAACACACTCACAGCTACATGTCGAGACAGGATTTTTTTTACGCTCTTTGCAGACCGGATAATACGACCGCCCAAGGCGCGACACCTACAAAATGGCCGACACAACACATTACCTAATACACGACGCTTATTGGATGAACATCACTACACAGACACGCCCATCGACGCCATTCACATTATACACAACCAATCACAGCACAGATACACACAACACGCCATCTTTATTTATGCTAATCACACCCACCACAACCAATCACAGCTCACCACAGGACACGCCCACAATTTTTAAGGCAGGGGGCGGGGCCTATTATGCAAAGTGTATTAGAACCCGCACACCTTAACTACTTTTGACATTGACAGTTCACGAGTTTTGTGAATGAATAATTGTACACCACGGCCGCCTTACTTGTCAGCTTTTAGCGGTCCGCTTCGAAACGGGAGTTACGTGTCCTTAGTATAGTGTTCTTGGTTCCAACCAAACCCATTGAAGATGCTTTGCTGCAACTATCGAATGTACTACCAGATGAACTTATTTCAATATTAGACTGGCTTGAATATAATTATGTTGGACGACGTAACCGACGTGGAAACGGAGGAAGACCACCACTCTTTCCTCATAGTATGTGAACTTTATACCATCGTGTTTTAAATGAAGAAGATAGAACAAACAACCACGCAGAAGCAGCTCATTGACGTTTACAACAAGAATTATCTACAAATCATACAACTATTTGGTCATTTATAGAAGGTCTGAAAAATATTCAGTTTGGTAGAGATACCTATTATGAACAACTTGTAGCTGGACATAATCCCCCAATGAAATTAAGAAAATTTTGGGAAGTAGATTTAAGAATATTAAATTTAGTAAGAGATTATGCTAACAGAAATATAATAGAATATCTGAAAGAAATTTCACATAATTTTGAAATGAATTAATACGCACAATTAACAAAAAGTGTTAAATGTTTAACAAAACAAAACAATTTAAACACTACATATAATTGTAAATATGTTTCGACTTTAAAAAAATGTGAAAAAAATCTTATTTGTTAAATGTTTAACAAATTGTAAGATCATATATTTGTAAACACTGTACATATATGATTGCAAATATTTTCTGTGACTGCAAACAACAATTTTTAAAAATTTTTATTTGTTAAATGTTTAACAAAACAAAAAAAAATTAAAGACTGTACGTATTATTGTAAATACTTTTTGTAACTATAGGCTGCTGCATTGTGGCCGCTTTAATATATCACTCGAACTGGTTGTGATTTTACACAAATCATTTTTTTGCAATATTTAAAGCGGCTAGCAGTAATTAAACATCGTCCTTCCAATAAATTGTGATTCGGTAAAAATATACACTTTGTCATACAGAGCTATATTAAATATTAAAAGGCATATTATGTAAATTAAGCTACACATACTATCCATGCCATAATTTTCGATAAACTTTCCTTCTGGTAAAGTTTCCCTCCGTAAATTGTCTTTCCTAGATCCGATTATTTATTTGTTTATTTTTACATAAAAATTAATGACCGTTATGCTTTGTTTTTTTCTTCCAAAATACTGTACTAATAATTCGTGGCGTCCAGTTGGGTTCGCGTCGAGTTGGCCGCGTAGAGATTTTCGCGTCGAGTTGGCCGCGTCGAGTTGTCCGTATCCGTTCTTGTTACCAGTGGTGTGGTTTTATATAACCAGGTTTGCTACTTGGGTGCTTTTTGTTACACAACTAGTTCTTTAATTTGTCTTTTTGTTTATTGTAACTTAATTTTTGTTTATTAACTTTGCGGTGCTAACAGGTAATCAAAACAGGCAGCTATGACTGAATTGAGATAAATGCAAGATCTGGACACATATCGCGGAGAGGACGGTGAGTCACTGAATGTTATAAATATGCTCAACAATTTATTTGAAAATAATGCAAATAAAATAAATTTCAACGTTTTAAGTTTAACTGCGATATTATTGTTCTATCTGAAACATGGGGTATTAACGACGTATGTGATTTTCCAATAGAAGGTTACTACATTTTTTATAATGAAGCAAAGTTTAACAAAAATGATGGCTTTAAAAGCTATAGCTACACAGACGTAACTATTACTAACATAAAATTTACATTTAATAACAGCACATACTCGGTTTTAACGATGTGCAGGCCGCCAGCATCTGATAAGGTTAGGTTTCTGAATGACTTATATACAGTTTTAAATACTGTTGATAATTGTCAAATAAATATATTGCTGGGTGACATAAACTTAAATTTTTTTGATACAACTGACACATATGTGAGTAGATACACCAATAAACTAACTCGTAAGGGTCATGTGTCTTTTATTAACCAACGCACTACAGCCAACAACGAAGCGAAAACATTCTTAGACCACATATTCTTTAAAAAACAACAAATTGTAGCAAATTGCACATTAGTTCCAATGGTATTTGAATAGGCAATCACAGATCATTACAAGACTTTACAAAAAAGTAAATATTTCAAAATCAAAGACCATACTCTACCAAACGATGAGTGCACAAGAAACTATGTAGACCACTCACGAATAAGTGAGTAACTACAATCAACAAACTGGGCCAAGACAAAAATGTAAATAACGCTTGTGATTTATTCATAACGTCAGTAAGGAGCATGAGTTCGCATTTGACCTCTTAAGAATTTTAGTGCTCCGTTATCTTCAAGCGTCAAGTGCTATTGTGTGATAAGTGTATCAAAGGTCATTGCCTATTAACAAACATTCATTCATCGTTTGAAACTGTACGTAAAAAATCACCTATTTGATGTAATTCATATATGAAAAATGTTCCCAACTCGGACTCCCACAATTAACAATCAACTTCACCTCGTAAATACGAGAATGCACACAATCCTTTTAACGCACAAGAAATTCAATATGCCCAGCAAGTTCAATCTAACTTTCAAATCACGTTTCCACCTCAAAATCAAACTTTCCAAGCTCCACCTTATATAATGCATTCCCAACCAATCAAACCCCATCAGGCAAGACAATCTTCAAATCAGTACGGACCAAGCAGCGACAATCCTGAAATTACATATTTAACTGATACCTCCGACGCTAATTCCATAGAAATGGATAGTGAAAACTTTCAAGATAATGGAAAAACTCAAGACAACGAAAACACTCAAGATAAGGTAAAAACTAAACATGCATGGCAGGTCTATAAAAAAAAAGAGAAACGTCCCTTCTGGAATAACGTTATCAACACACATAAACACATCCAATAAATACCAAATTTTGTCGCAAGTCGAAACAAGTAATGACCATCAAGAAGTCAGTACTGATACGCAACAATCAAAAATTCCTAAACCCCCACCAATTTATATATACTGGGTGTAAAACTACAATCAAATGATCAATGATGACTTAACTAAAATCCTAGGAAAAGAACAGTTTTATACAAAAGTAATGACCAACGACACAATAAATATTAACACTCATACTACTGACTCTTACAGAAAACTCGTGACATATCTTAAAGATGAAAGAATAATTCATCATATTTATCAACTAAAAACAGACCGAGCTTATAGAGTATTCATTATAAATATTCACTATTCAATCCCGATAGAAGAAATTAAAGCAGAGCTAAACACACTCTTACATGAAGTTCGAAACATCATGAATGTACGGCATAGGGTAACAAAGGACCCCTTGCCACTGTTTATAATCGACCTTCAACCAAACGACAACAACAAGAAGATATACGATGTCAAATACTTAAGCAACCTTAAAGTGTCTGTCGAGCCCCCTAGAAAAAAGAATTATATACCACAATGCACCCGTTGTCAAGCCTATGAACGTGCAAAGGCCTGTTGCAATACACCTTCTATTTGTGTCAAATTTGGAGGCAAGCATAACACCGCCGCATGCAAAAAAACACACAAGACACTCCTGCTAAGTGTGCCTTTTATCCCGGCAACCATCCCGCCAACTACAAAGGACGTACAGTATATAAAGACCTACAAATAAATCGAAACACATCATTCAGAGGCCCCCTAACTAAAAAATACCAACAAGAGCAAAGAATTCCAAACGCAAACGACTTCATCCCACTCAGAAATCAATTGAACCCTATAAATAGTACAACCTTCCCACATAATAACTCATTATATTATTCGCAAGTAATGCCCGCAATAACATAACTGCACACACCAATGAACAACAACAACCAAACATTAACGAACAGTTCTCAAATTTCGTAATGGAATTCAAATCAATGTTTGCACAGCTTATTAACCAGAACAGCATGATTTTAAATATACTCTCCACCGTCATAAATAAACTAGCTTGATGGCCTTACCAACACACATAGCGCTCTGGAACACCAACGGTGTTACAAATCGCATACCAGAAGTAATATCATTTCTACATATCCTTAAAATTGATATAATGCTAGTCTCGGAAACCCACGCAACTTCGAGAACAGTAATAAAAATTCCAAACTACAGTACATCCTTAGCTAATCATCCGGATGGGACAGTCCATGGAGGATCAGCGGTCATAATAAAAAACTCAATTTACATTACCAACTTCAATCGTACACAACTGCAAAAATTCAAGCCTCAAGCATAAGAGTAGAAACTCGTGACTTCAGATTAGTGGTTGCATCGATCTACTGCCCCCCGCGACACTCCATCTCTGTCGAAGAATATGAGGACTCTTTCAATCGCTTGGCAACACGTTTATCGCTGGAGGAGACTGGAACGCTAAAAATACAACCTGGGGAACTAGGTTAATTAACCCTAAAGGGAGAAATCTATACGGGTAGCCCACAATCTCGACCTCAATTTTCGCAGTACCGGAAAACCTACCCATTGGCATAATAACCCAAATAAGTTACCTGATTTACTTCGCAGTGGTCAGAGGAATAGCAAATACATATCTTAAAGCAGAGTCCACCTTCGATTTATCCACAGACCACTCGCCAGTTCTGGTAACTGTCAGCGCAACAATCATTACCAAGGAAGCTCCTGTAAGATTATGTTCCAAATGCACAGACTGGGACTGTTTTAGAACACTACTCTACCAAGAAGTTAACCTCGCTGTCAGAATTAAAACCACGCATGATCTAGACAAGACAACTAATTACTTTACAACCCTAATAGAGAATGCTGTATGGCAGGCACCACCTAATAGAACATCAAATATACTCGAAACTAACAACATACCCGGTCATATACGAGATCTGATTGTGGAACAGCGCAAGGCTAGGAAACAGTGGCAAGCAACCAGAGACAGAACCGACAGAACCAACTATAACAGACTCACACACCGCTTACATGATGCTCTAAAAGAAGCAAGCAATGAAACCTTTACACAATATATTACTCAGCTCTCTCTAAAAGACCATGCAATATGGAAAGCCACAAATAAAATCAAACGGCCCATTGTAGCAATTCCACCAATTAAAAAAAATGGATGGTAGTTGGGCCAGAACAGATAAGGACAAAGCTAAAATATTCGCCGAACACCTCGCAAACGTTTTTGTAGCACCTCCAGCTCATTCAAATGGCGACACTACAAAAATCGAAGCTTTCCTTGATGCACCTTGTCAAATGTCACTCCCACTGATCACTTTCTCGCCGGCTGAAGTACGAAAACAAGTAGGGATTATCAATACTCGCAAAGCCCCTGGCTACAACTTAATAGTAGGAGACATACTACAAAACCTCCCTAGGAAAGCTTTAGTTTTCGTTACCATCATCTACAACAGCATCCTGCGATTGTGTCATTTTTCTATTCAGTGAAAACATTCGCAAGTAACTATGATTGCCAAGCCTGGAAAACAACCAACACAACCTTTATCCTATAGACCCATAAGTCACCTGCCTTTAATGTCAAAAATCTTTGAAAAAGTACTCCTTAAAAGAATTAAAGAAACCCTAGACCTAGCCCTAATGATTCCATCTCACCAATTCGGATTCCGAGAACACCACTCGACAGTGCACCACGGACATACAATTGCAAACAAGATTATGGAGAGCCTTGAAACCAGAAAAGTATGTGCAGACATATTCTTAGATATCCAACAAGCATTTGACAAGGTATGGCATAATGGCCTACTCTATAAAATTAAGAAACACTTTCCGAGTGAGTTACACTTTGTAATAAAGTCCTATCTAAGCTTTAGAACATTCCAAGTAAAAATTCACGATGCAGTCTCAAGCCACCAATACATCTCTGCAGGTGTGCCGCAGGGCAGCGTACTGGGGCCACTTCTATATTTAGTTTATACCTCTGGCATACCAACCACCCAACACACCGTAATAGCAACGTTTGCCGACGATACAGCGATTTTAACCATGAGCAGGATCCGCTGCAATAAATTTACAAAGCCACCCGAACTTAATAGAAGATTGGTTCGAGCGTTGGAGAGTTACAGTTAATAATGATAAGTCTGCTCAAATAACCTTTACCAATAAAGGTAGTCAGTGTCCACAATAAGCAATCAATGACACCCCACTACCAATTAAATCCGAAGTGAAATACCTCGGTTTACATTTGGACCAAAAATTTACCTGGCGCAAACATATAAAGACCAAAAGGGATCAATTAAATCTCAAACTCCGACAAATGGATTGACTACTAAGACGGCCCTCCCAGCTTTCCTTATCCAATAAGGTTCTGCTATACAAGAGCATCTTGAAACCAGTGTGGACATATGGGGATGTGCAAAAGCCTCACATACAAGAATTCTTCAACGATTTCAGTCGAAGACCCTCCGAATCATAGCAAATGCCCCTTGGTATGTCAGAAATGATACACTGCACACCGACTTACAAATCCCATATATAACTGATGAGATCCGGAGACTTACAAGAACCTACCGTTTTAATCTTCACAGACATCCCAACCAATTAATAGAACAGCTCACCACCCAACCAATAGCCAGAAGGTTGAAACGAAAGTAGCCGCATGACTTAGTTCGAAATTAATAATAGACTCATAGCAAAGATAATATATATTATCTTTGCTCATAGTGGCTTCAGCACTGGCTGAACCCTTGCATGTCCGATTACTTTTCACCTATTTACTTATTACTTCAATGTAAAGTAGATTGTAAATTAGCAGTGCAATAAACTAAAACAAAGTAGGAACATCATTAGTTCAAAAGTGCATTAGTCATTATCAACTAATTTCGTTGTATAACTCCTTCCCTCCCATATCTTGCCGAGGTTGTGCATGAAGCCCGCAAATAAATTATTGTTCAATTTTGATTAACGACTTATTTTGTTTAATGACTTATTGTTTATTTTATCTAATTGTCCGGTGACGGTATGCGCGCGGATTTAAAAATACAGA